>JBAMHV010000008.1:10673209-10689128 GCA_037177535.1 Pseudomugil gertrudae
CCCCCCCCCCCCCCCCCCCCCCCCCCCCCCCCCCCCCCCCCCCTCCTCCCCCCCCTCCCCCCTCCTCTCTTCCCCCCCCTCCTTTGTTCTTGGTTATGTTGGATATGGAATAAAATAAACAACAGAAACTGGAAGCTGCATGGTCCAAACCTGGGACTACTCATATCATCCCGTCTGGACTAAAAAAATCTTGTGATAATAAAAAAAAATCTGTTGTTGTAGATTCCTTTTATTGAACTGGTTTAAACGGTGAAGTGAAAAGTTAATCTACAGCTGCATTGTGCCAACGGGGTTTGATCTCTTATTGAAAAACACGTAGACTGTTTCAGTCTGGACTAAAATTAGCAACTAAATGAACCAAATAATCCTGGAGTTGCTGCCAGGCACATTGCACTTCTAGTTAAGCAAGATGCTTCTGGTGTGAACTAAAAGAGCCTCAAAAGCCACCATAATTTTCTATAGTTGATGGAAAAATGATACGATTTCTACAAATTCCCATTCATTTACAACAAATCCCTGTAAAAATATGAACAGAGATATCAATGTAAAGAATCTGTGAGCAAAGAAAAGACTCTGCGATCATCTGTGTGTTCTGAAGGTCTGATAACAGAGTTTGAATCAATTACTTCACACGTTTATAACACACACACGTTTATACTAAACACACATGTTTATATACCACACACATTGCAGTGCATGCAAGTTGCAGCCTGATTTATCCCTATTTAAATCATTTACATCCCCCTGAGATATTGCGTAATGTAGGAAAGGCGTATTTAAATTTAGAGTGAATTTTTATTTCCCCTTTTTTCTAAATAAAAGATCATTTTAATGTTTCTTCCCATTTTCTTTACTGAATACCAACTGTATCACAACTGTACATATCTGCTTTATTAGCTGCAGAATGTTTCTACCAATGAAAACTCAGCTCTTAAATCATAGCCGCACTACTTCCTGGGACATTTAATGGGCAGTTTTCACTTTTTTTTGGTTGCTGTTTTCCATATAATGTCGAAGATAAAAACTCAGAGAGTAATAAAGATTTATCAGGATAAATTCTGTTGGTGGGTCACCTCCATCACAGACAAGATAAAGGGTGTCCCAACCAGTCTCAGCCTTGCTTAACATCAAAGTTAAAGTATTAA
The DNA here is from genome assembly GCA_037177535.1 of Pseudomugil gertrudae. Lineage (NCBI taxonomy): Eukaryota > Metazoa > Chordata > Actinopteri > Atheriniformes > Pseudomugilidae > Pseudomugil > Pseudomugil gertrudae. Next base: position 10,674,355 of record JBAMHV010000008.1, read on the forward strand.
TGCTGCATGTTACATTTTTCATTTCTGGCTACTTCTGTAAATCCAACCCCTACATCCTTTGAGGACAGGCTGCCATTTCACAGACACTGCTTACTGTGTTACTGCTCAGTAGTTAAATGTTTTAAAACATTTAGTCAATGCTAACTCTCTAGATCTATAAAGCAAAGCAAGAAAACAAGGCTTTTTCTTAAGCAAACAAAAAATATGGAAATTCATTTCAAAACCTCCTTGTCATGTAATTTCCTATTAGAGCTAAAGTGCAGTTCACGTTCCGAGGGCTCCAGAGGTCTGAATGGATAAAGAATTCACAAATCTGACTTCACCACCTCAGCCATTATTCATGACGGTGACATGCATGTGTGCACGGCGTAGCACTGCGGTGTAACTCCAGAGGCTTATGTCATGAATGAAGGACTGAGGTCATTGAAACCAAAAATGGCACTGAACTGAGGTAAACAAATCAGCTACAACCATGGTAGGACTAGTTTAACAGGAAAGCAGGTGGAAATAGGAAAACACACCTTCCATCCCAAAGTATCACCCTTATGGACGCTTCACTGAATACGAGTCAGAAGAGGAAGCACCTTGTTAGGTGAGTCATATCTCTAAACCATATGCAAATCACAGATGGCAAGTCTTATCTACGGTGACACACACATAACACACAATTAGAGCTACTAACGGGGATGACGGGTAATGGTATATAAAAACCAAAACATAACAACGGAAACAGCAGCCATAAAAAACGTGTATTCAGTCCAGCCGCTCTCAAACAGGTTTCTGTAAGGTGATCTGAATTGGGGAACAGGGTTAGAGAACCAGGGAAACCACTCTGTTATTGCTCACCCTTACACAGAAACGATATCTGAGCACACACACGCGCAAACACACTCGCAACATCATGGCTTGTTCTGAATTATTCAGTGTGGTGGCGGAAGCTCGAGTCTAAAGGACCTGACGTGTCTTCAGTGTACTGCAACAAAGAGGACACGTGAGATTCAGGTTTCAGTTTCACAGCAGAATTTCCAGGTGATCCATGTGAGACTTTAGTATTAAAATGCCATTTTTAGAAAGAATTTCCCCATTTATTTCCTTCTTAAAGGTGGTGAGAGGAACGGGCTGGCGTTAAGGCTGTAAGCTGGTAGTGCTAGTCTTTAGTCAATTTTCTTGGTTTGTTTTTCTTATACAAGCACTTCAGTGTGCAGATATAGAAACAAGTGATGCATTTGTGACTCGCTGCTAGCAGCTAAGCCTCTACAATAAATAAAAAGAACAGATTAAAAAAGAAGCTCAGGTAGACACACTGATAATGAGAGGATATGCAGCCAATGTCCTCAGAAGAGCTTTGAAAGACCTTCAGAAAGCCTGAAGAGCACCTTAGTCTGCCTTAGGAGATTACAAACAGTGTGGCTCCTTGGAAGCAAAACATACAGAAATGAGGGCCAGCTCAAGACTTTTACTTTGTTTTGTGTGTATTGGGAGAAACAAATGAACTTGTCTGAACCTTTGAAATATTAACTTTGTGTATGTCAGTCTAAGTCCCTGACTGACCTTTCCACATTAGTCAGAGAAAAGATAAGTTGAGAATGACATTTCATCTTTCTCCAGGTGTGTATCCTTAATTTTTATATCCACTGCTTTGACTGTGTGTCCTCAGTAGACAGTAATATTCCAACTCATCCCGTGTTATCTCCATACTTTCCTCCGTGAGCCCAGGTTTGCCCACAGACACTCTATATGAGATAACTGATTAGCTTTGGTGGTGAGATGAGAACAGACTGGTGGATGGTTCCATTATGCCATTTCTCAGAGCAGGACCCTTAGATGAACCCAGATTATGTAACCTGAGAAGGTAAGTAAGCGGCTACTGAAGCCGTGACTGATCAGTCTTCTTGTGCAAGCAGAATAATCTCTGATTGAAAGAAATTAATATGCAAACGTGCTTTTAGAAAACATAAAATGGGAACATATCTTTTGTTAATGTCTTAGTTGCTAATAACACATAAAACAACCTCTTTGAAGAGAATGTGCAAGTAACCTAAGTAAGCTGGACAAATTGTTACACCCACCACGGACACACCCACTCCAGCCAGACTCCTGGTTCACTGTGGTTAATGCCCTTCATGACTTTAAATACATCAGATCATCACTCACTCTCTGATGGATCTTGTTACAGCTATGCTGGATTGTCTTCTTGTCTTCCCTGGTTTCGGCTCCCTCACTTGTCTATTAGAATACTCGATTTGCTTCCCTGGTTCTGACCCCTGCCTGACTTGGATCAATTGTTTGGATTTTCTGGTTCTGACCTCTGCTTCTTAACTGGATTACCCACCTTGCTTCCCGGCTCTGACCCCTGACATTCGCCACTCAACAAGGATCTCTTACCCTACACTGTTTAATTATTGAATAACCTTGGTCTGTAACACATAAAGTTAATGCCCATAGATTCCCATTATCGATGACTGTGCTATTAGGGTGTTGCTGAGCCAAAAGCATACATAAATCCCAGCTATGTCTAATTTGTTTTGTAGAATTCCTTCTGAATGAGTGGTTTTAGGAGTGAACACTAGCCTTTTGTCTGGTTTAAGTCACGCTTTTGGCCGATATCTGTGTCACTATAACAACATTCAAACAAAGTGTCCCTGCTGTGGCTACAGAGAATCCTACTGCAGAGTAATAGTTTGATCATGAAACAGCTGTAGCTAGCAGAGATGGAACAAAACATAAGATCTGCCAAATGCAGAAATCCAAGATGGAGATGGACTGATATCACAATGATAAGAAAAAATCAGCAATTCTGTTTTTATGCTTTAAAAAACCCTTTCCGTGTGAAAAGGCTCTGCCTTGCTTTCTAAAAGATAGTTTAAGTTAATGATGGGAGCTGAAGTATGGGGGCAGATTAGTGAGGGCCAAGCAGAGGTGGAGGTGGTGCTCTGTGCGAATGTGCACCCACTTCACCGTGGGTGAGGTAGAGTTGATCAGTGGGAATAGACAACAACAGAGCGCTATCTCTGGCTACCAGACCTGCACAGACCACAGCTATCGTCTTCTTTAGATGCACTGTACACCCTCACATAAGCGCAGACACATGCATTTTCAAAAACCCACCAAAACTTACTTGCATGCTGACACATCTGTTCACAAGAAACACACGCACGTGAAGTGGGATAAAGAAAATGAGTCAGGAGGGACACTTTTTTTTATTTAGGTCATATTATCCATCATATCCTATCCACTCTGAGTTTATTTACTGGTATCATGTAGTTCTGCAGACCGCCTCACTCCAACTTCCCCCCTGCCTGAAGGAATGCGCATCGAAAATCAACTGCCTCTTACCCGTAGCCTGCAGCGAAGCATGTGGACGGCAAAAACGTGTGAACCTCTTCATGAGGAGGGGGAAAGCAAAAATGATTAAGAGAGAGGCGTAGAGCAGGCTCACAGTGAGTCTCCTAACAAAGTAGATCTGCTCCTCTGCTCCTTCCTCAAGGGGATTCAATACTTTGTTTCCTTCATTCTTCTGTCCCCGTTTCTTCCCCCTTTACCTCCTTCTGTCTCTAATCTACCTTTAAAGTACAAATGTTTTACGACAGGGCATCATCTGCCCTGATGAAACATCATATGCAGCATTTACCAAAGCCAGTGGGCTTCTGCTGCATGAGCACAGGCTCTTTTTCAGGAATAGGTTTGAATGAAAAACTAGAGTTTAGAAATGTGTTTTAAAGTGAAATGAGCAAATCCAAGCAAGCAAGGACACACCCATCTTCCCACCGGAAAGCTTACGGTATCTGGAGCAAAGATGAAAAACATGCAAAACGTGAGAGCATCGGATTCCCTCTCCCCCCCTCCCACTCCTTGCTTCCTTCCTTTTTCCCACCCACCTTTCCTCCCCCGAATTTTTCTCCTCACCCCATCTCCTCCACCCACTGACTACATAGATAAATTATACATCAGAAAGCTTCTTTTCTTTTCTCTTTTTCCCTCCACAGATCTTCACCGCTGCCATGCTGGGGAAGAACTGCATCTTTCAGCTTGAGCGTGTGTGTGTGTGTGTGTGTGTGGGGAGAGGAGGGGGGGATAAAGCACATGATGTTCTGCCAAACAGCTCACCCTGATTCATGACGGTGATTTCTAGGCTAAACATCCTCCCATAACATCGGACTGCGTGTGCTTGTGGAAGCAACTGTAAGAAGTACACAACATCCAGATTCTGATGTGGCTGCATCTGTCCCTCTCACACCTCGTGTTTCCATGGAGAAACGTTTGCAATGGTCACAGTAACGTATGTAGGTCAGAACGTGACTATGCAGAAAACAAAAACACAAAGCGGCACAGAAGTGAGTATCGTGCTTTCACCGGTCAATAAGAGGCAGGATAGTTTGGTTAGCAAGCAGCTGCTATAAGAGAAACATTACAAAAGTATACACATCGGTTCTTTGTGACTGGAGCCCTTTCAGTGTGCTGACAAGCATAACTGTGTCAGAAGTTTTTCTCTGCAGCCTTATTAGTGTTGCATTTGGTGAATGCATGAATTCAAGAAAGACAAAGAAGTCTTTTTTTCTTTTACTCTTTATGACAGTAAATGTAGCTCTGAAGTAGGCCAGTGCTGATGCATTTGCAAAGTGCCTCTTCAACATGAAGAAAGCCGAAAGCTCGTGCGAGGTTGTCTCGCTTTAAAATGAGGGAAACTCTTATCTTCAGGCTAATATTGCACGACAGATTTATGCTGTGAGATGCAGTCTTAATGTATGTGTGTTGTGAGTGCATGTGAGTGTGTGGTTGTGTGAGGACCGACCCCTGTCTCAGTGATCAGCATCTTCAAATTCAGCCACCACATTCTCCCCTCGTGGCAATCTGGCATGCCAAGCTTAAAATAAAACCTCTTTTCATCAAAAAATAACTGTCTCTTGCTTTTATCTCTTCTTTCTCCTTTATCTCTCCCACTCCCCCTCACTGCCTCCTCACCCTTTCTGCTTTCCCTTCTCCACTGGGGACCAGAAAGAGGTTTGCTTTAATTACTGAACTACTTTTCACACTGGTGGAGAAAGACAGAGACACATTTCAGACACCCACACCTACTCATTGTCGTGCTCCCAGCTTTATCTTTTATCCATATACTCCCCAGTGTGAGCGTGTGCACATTTCTGTGTGTTTAATTTCATGTGGACTCCTTTAAACATGTCTCATCCATGTTTACTACTTCATAGCAGCATGCCACTGCAGTCAAATATGCTATATTAATTAAGCAATGTTTGCTATTCTTGGCTCAGTGTGAGGAAAAAAAATGATGCAGACTTTGTGAAAAACTTTGTGGTTGAAGGCATGGAGTCAGCGAATGCGTAATTAATAAGCCCATCTTCCTTTGAGAGCAGCTCAGAAATGCAAAACTCCGAAGAATAAGAGCAGGAGCGAAAGTAGAGCAAAACGTGAGCGGCTGGTACAGTGACACGTTTGGCTTCGAAGCAGGCAGAGCGAGAGGAGGGAGGGTGTTCCCCCATTTCTCCTTTTTGTACCCACTGCTGCTCTTTTGTCACTCTCTAGTCTTGTTACTTTTTGAAGCCCGTGGCACTTAAACTTGTACGGATATATATATATATATATATATATATATATGCATTGTTGCTTGATGGTTTTATGAATTTGATCAATTTTCTACATGTCTGTATATATTTAAACCTAAAAAATGATTAGTCAGTAACTCATTAAGGACAGATGCTTTAATGTCAAATAACTGAATACCAATGGCTGCCATTTCCATTTTTGTGTGTTTTGGTTTTATATACCATTACCCTTCATTGCTGTTACCTCTAATTGAGTGTTATGTGTGTGTCACCGTGGATAAGACTTGCCATCTGTGATTTGCAGACGGTTTACAGATATGACTCACCTAACAAGGTGCTTCCTCTTCTGACTCGTATTTGGTGAAGTGTCCAGAATACCATGTGGCATCTTGTTTATGTTTCACCAACACAAACGTTCCGATAGGGTCCAATGAATCATCCTATCTTATAAACTACTAATATATTAGGCCCAAAATGACACAAATCATCCATCCATTCATTTATTATCTGTACCGTTTATTCCAATGAAGGGTCACGAGTAGCTGGAGCCTATCTCAGCAATTATTAAGCGAGAGGTGGGTGCACCCTGGACAGGGTGCCAGTCCATCGCAGCACCCACAAATCATCCATCCATCCATTCATTTTCTACCGCTTTTCCCTGAACGGGGTCGCGAGGGGGCTGGAGCCAATCCCAGCTCACAACGGGTGAGAGGAGGGGGTACACCCTGGACAGGTCGCCAGTCCCACCCACAAATCATCCAATTTGAATTGAAAAAGTACTATTTATTATAATAGAAACCACATTTTCTCTCCATTTAGTAAGTGTATGCATTTTAAAAGCCAGGGAAGCTGCAGGGCAATGACAGCTCCAGGAATGTGCATAATAAATGTCAGTGTGCCATCACACGAGTCAAAAACTTGTACACTTGTATAAAGGTTGAAAATGTATGTAGCAATGTTTAAATTGATGCTAATGTTCATAACAATGTTGTACACTGCTGATACCATTGCTGTATGCCAACACTTTGCTACAGATAATGTGGACATGCAAAAATAACCCCTCTTTCCTCCACAGGAAGAGTTTTTCATTTGCCTGGGATTTTCCCAAACCTTGGTACATTTCCACCGACATTACCCAGGTGCAAAACTTTTCCCTCACCACAAAACTTCCCCTGAAAAAACTAAACAAACAAACAAACAAAAAAGCACCCAATAGACAGGACTGTGTGTGCAGAAGAACTCTCGCCCGTTGGTTGCTGAGATTGGCTCCAGCTACCCAACACCCTGATTTGAATGAAGCGATATGGAAAATGGATGGATGAATGGAATTTAACTCTGGGTTTTGATCTGTTAAAGGACATGGCGACTTTGAGTCAGCAACTTGTGATCACAGTGTGTGTGAGAGAATAGCCAAAGAGTTGAATGCAGGACACATGGAAATACATGTGGAGAAAAAGTTTCCAACAAGTGGTATCAGTCCAATCGGAATAAATGTTGTGGAACTTTGTGGTGTGGTAGAAATGCAGGTAGATTACCAGGAATCCATTCATCCTGGGACATGAATGCAGGTATCAAAATTTCCTGGAAATGTTGTGGAAAATCCCCCACAAAAATAACATAGGGAAATAAAAATGTAAATAGTGGCAAGGACAGCTTCATTCTATTGAAGTAGTCTTAATTCTCTGTGAAACACGGTAGTGGTGGCTTAATGGTATGGGAACGATTCAGAACATCTTTCTGTAAATTGAATCTTAGGAGAAGGTTTGGCCGTGCTCCCAAAACAACATTTTTAAGCAGATAATGAATGCGTCTGGTTTGAAACATACACAGATAAGGTAAAATGGTTCCAATCCTCTCTAAAAAATAAACCATTCATTCTTTAGTCCATTCATTTTCTATACTGCCTAATCCAATCCAGGGTGGCGAGGAAGCTGGAGACCATCCCAGCAGGGACAGGTCGCCCATCCATCACAGAGAAATAAACCAATAAATGCCTTTTTTTTTGTCTTTTAAGGGTTCTTTGACAGTCTGATGCTATTTTAGCTATTATTCATGAAGCATTACAGAATAGTACTGCAAGGTTTTGCAAACTTTCATGCACAATAATTATCAATTAAGTGGTGTTGGGTAGACCTGCATCAGTGATAATAGCTACTCAAGATTTGGCATAACTTGGTTCATTAAATTTGCACAGCAGTTAACGTTTTACTACTTTACATAATTAGCCATTAGCCATAAGCTGCCAGACAGCAATGCAAAAGTCAATCAACACTGACACGTACTATGGATGGACCAAGAGCTAACACAGAATGACTACATCAATAAAGTGTTTCTGTCCTGTTAAATAAAGAGGCAGACATAAAGAGCTTGGCAGCAGCTGGAGAAGAAGGCAAACACAGCAAGAAAGGCAGCGCAGGAAGTAAAAATGGGCCACTGTGTCTGGCTGCTGGAGGGGTCTCCCACGGGACAGAGAAGGGGGACAGGACAGCTCGGTGGAGGTTCCCACGGCACACTAACACAGTCCACTTTATTCAAAGGGCCACCATCAAAGGGAAACCTCCAAAAAGTGGAGCTAACACTTGTTAGTATCACCTTGTTACTTGTCCAAATCCTGTTGATGGTGTTGGATGACCTACCATGACAATATGTCACACACAAGGCAGAGGCTGACCAACTCCACTTATGTACGTGTTTGTTTGGCAGGTTTAAACTATCCACAGTGGCATTTCCTAATGAACAGACATATGTTGAAAAGTTCAGTATATATTATTTACATATTTAAAGGGCCAATAAGCGGAAATTCATCATTTCTAGATAAAAGGAATTAAAAGAAATCACCATGTAAAAAACTACAGTCGTCTCTCTGGTATAATCTCCAGCCCCGTGTTTACCAGTCGGTTTGTTCACATGACTCACCACAGTCTATATAAAAGGCTCCAGCAAGCGTACAAAGACAGTGCCTATTTTCAAAACAAAAGGATAAAGAGAAGCATGAAATGTTCACCTGAAAACCACAAGAAACCGACGCTAGTTCTTAAAACAACTACAGCCATTGGTAAAGAAGTTGTTGGATAAAGACAGGGAGAGAACCTGGAATAACATTGGCCTTGTATTACCAATGTGGACACAAGCAACAACACAAATGTTACTTTGACATGGTTCATAAACTATGATACAGTTTTGCTTGGTGTGTTTGCACTTTGCACTTTCCTACGTTTGTAGGAAAGAGATGAAGGGAAGTGAGGCTCTTCACACATTCTGGTCCAAGACAGTGCAGCAAACCTTGCAGTGGAAAATTAAGCTTTTTGTCTCCTTTAAATTGGTAAATAAGGTTGTATATAAACTGCCCAGAGAAAGAAGAAAAGTACAGATTTACTCCTGAGCAAACAAAGTCAATTTGTTTCATCACAGGAACTGGTCAGTTCATTGTGTTGGACAAGTGCACAATAGTGCAGTTTCTCCAACATTTACTCATTTACATAAAGCACGGGTTTCTTTTTAAGTGCCACAAAGGATATTAGAAATCCTCGAGATAAAAGAAAACTAGTGAAAAGTTCTTTCAGTGACAGTGTGTCTGCTGTATGCATGTTGTGCAGGATGCAGAGCATTGATTACCTGCCACTGAGAGACTGTAGAGAGAATTAGATGCTGGAAACTTGTGTAGCGCTCAGGACTGCTGGAGGCGTGGGAAGGCCAGTTTCCATAACAACGTACAAAAAAATATATAAAGAAAATATCTAAGCAACTTCAGATTGTTTTTCTTGAGTTTTGGGTGCAAGAGAGCCAGTTTATTAATCTATTTCTTTCTAATAAACAAATCAACATGTGACTGCAGATTATAAAGCACAACTTGACCTAAATCTTTCTCACCACCACCTCCTCACAGCTCCTGTGTAGGACACCAACTTGTGTAGAGCTGTTGTAGATTTCCTGAAGCTTGTGAAGTAGCCGTTAACATAAAAGAAAACCTTATGTAAAGGTAGGAGGTTAAACTTCTGTCCATATAATCATAAATCATAGGTTCAAACTCTTTATTTAACACGGAATTAGTGATGTTTTAATGTGTTTTTAAGTGTTGTGTTTGTAGATGTCACTATATATATATATATATATATATATATATATATATATAAAAATAATGGCTCCAGCCCCCCCATGGAAGTTAGACAAATATACCTTTATAACAGTCTGATTCATTTGCTGAAATTAAAAAGATAAATAAAAAAAAGATGATCATCATGATTTAGCATCACAGATAGGTTACTGACATCTGCAGACATTAAGAAATGATACCATTTACGCTAACTAAACAAGAACATCTTACCATTTGCACCATCTGTTGGTCTGACAACCCGAAAAGATTAAATATAAAACCTAGAAGATGATAAACAGCAAATATGTAGCCTAAGTTGCATTCAGAGAAATGTGCTGTACAAGGTTGTGAAATAAAATACTGGTATTGAATTAACATTAGCTCACATTTATAAGAATATTAGAGGAATGTGATTCAAATGAGAGACCTGGCAGTAGATACGTTTGTTTAGTTTAGAAGTTGGAGAAGGGGCTTGGTTCTATCTCCATGTTCCTCATTGCAGCCAATGAGTTGTAAGTTCAAAGTTCTCATGTCAATCAAAGATTTGTAGTGATGCAAAAGGAGGTTTCTTCAGTCACTTATGTCTTTAACACCAGATTTATAGTTCAGATAATGTCCTATGTTTCTTTTTGGAGGATGTGCTTTCACAGACCCATTACCCTGTGAGCCAATAAAAATTCCAGAGGGGTGTTGTCTGGCTCCTTCTGGTCCCTTCCATCAGTGAATACGCTACAGAGCATTTCTCACTGTACAAATCAGATTACACAGTCATTGGAAATGCTACTAAAGAATTTTTGAAGATTTTTAGAAACAAGAGATTGAATGCAGAATCATCTAGGTACATCCTGTATGTCCTGATTCAGCCAAATCCACTTAAAACTCTGAACAGATCATCAGAGGATTTGTGATCATAACCACAAAGCCTCACCCAACTGCCATCAGACAGGAGGCTGGAAGCCCCCTGAACACGTCTCCAGTTCATCTCAGAGTAAAATGAACAAACACAATCGTTCCCAGGCTCAACTTTGAATCATCAAGTCACCAAATGTGGAAGCTTTGAGACTCCAAACAAAACTCCAGTCCAGATCTGGATAGGAACCCTCTTGATTACTAGCTGAACAAGTCAGAGCCGGGTCGGGGGCGGGACAAATGGCAGGGCCCTTTTAAATAATAATAATAAAGATCATGATAACATCATTTTACAGCAGACACATGCCCACAACAGCGGGTCTTACAAGCCTCGGTACCACACAGAGAGAATGTGTCATTTTTAAGTCCATCAAACGGACATGAAGTATAACAAAGTAACAACAAAAACATTCAGCAACATGGTCACTAATATTAAAACACTGATTAATAGCAGGGTTAGCACTGCGGATAGCGACTGCATCATTTAGCATAATTTCCGCTCACAGGCTGAATCATAAAGTTTAGTATAACTGGCACAGCAGCCCAATTGTTCGCAAACACAATATCAACATGTGACTTATTACAGGCTTACTCAACACTATTCAAAGAGCATGCGACGAGCCTAACGCTCTGCAACCGCGGGCTGCTGATCAGAACCAGGTCTGGCTTTATCACAGAGCAGCTTTAATCCTTCAAATCATCGCTATACCACAGAGAGAGAAAGAAACATGTCCATCTTCATCTCCAACATAAGCTAGGCAGCTAGGCTACAACAATTTACAACCACCAAACCTAGCTCACACATTGTGCACATTGGCTATGCTGGTGGGTCCGAAACGCTGCTGCCAACAAAAGTCTGGTTCATCTTCATGATGACGAACAAAATATGCGTTCAGTTTTTGTAACTCAGCTTTTCATTGCTCTCTTTTTTCTTTTCTTTCCACTTTGCTCATATGAAGTGCCACTCTGTTACCTTAGTCCATAAAAAGGTACCACTTAGTTTGCAATCTGTTGATTGATGAGGAAGTCAGTGGATAGTTGGTGACGAATTTTACCTACAATGCACTTGGAGACAATATCAGTGATTTGCTTGTAAATTTGCACCACATAAAGTTAAATATGAGAATGAAAATAAAGCTAGTCGTGCAGTACAACATTTTTATTCAATATTTTACACCTACCACTTCACTGTGTCAGTCTGTCTTTTTTCTGTAACCATGACTTAAATCAGATGGAGCTGCCTATAAGGTCACTGTATGATGTTCCTTAACACTTAAATGACATGTGGTGTTGGCTCTTATCAGCTACTGTCAAGTAGGTGATATACCCTCCAGAGTGACGCCCTGTCATCTTTGCATGAACTTCTGAACCCTTCCAACTGGGCTCCCTTATTGTTTGGGCTGGGGTTGTGCTGTCCTCCCAGCCCCCCCGTATCTCCGCCCCTGCTGTTGATCTAGACGGCGGTGCTTAAAAGTTGATGGTAAATGGTAAATGTACTACATTATTATACACTTCTCAAGCTCCTGTTGCTTATCTGATGTGTTTAAAACATTGTAAGCCACGGTCCTTCATTCACACCCGCTCATGCAGCATTTCCCAGTATAGGAAAAAAAGAACTGCTAATGCAGTTTACACACACACACCATCACACACAAATTAATAAATCAGTGGCAACATAAGGTTTGATGTCTTGCCCAGGAGTGTTGGACACGTGGATGGGGAAAGTCAGGGATCAAACCACAACACTTCATGAGCTTGGGCCTAAATTTAAGATGTCTTCACATTTCCTTTTATCTGGACAACAATACAATCATCTCTGAGTCTTCTTTGTCCAGAATAAGATAGAGCATTTTCATAACCTAGCTGCTCTTTACTCCAAACCGGGCTTAAACTCATTAAAGTGCTAAATCATAATACCGTTCAATAAAGACGCCTCTACTGTCTCATTACAGAGCAAGAAAATCAGACAGGTGTTGGAGCTTTCACGGCCAGAAAGTCACAGCTGCAGAGAGTAAAAAGTGATGGGTTGGAGCTCAGAGTTGTGTGAATGTACTGTTTGTGAGGCCGAAGAGGAAAAGTCATTAAAAAAGCGATAACTACAAAGGGCGAGAAGCAGAAAATGGTGGTTTGAATAGTAGATTACAAAGAGGAGGAGACATTTAACTGAAGAAGGGAAAGGAGCAATCATGCCTTTGTCTTTTTACAAAGGTTCACATCCAAATGGTAAAACTCAGTATCTATATAAGCTCAGTTCCAGTGTACATTGTTCACACACAGAGTACATTGCTTTTGTAGATTATAGTGCAACTTTTTTAGTCACCAAAAATATAGTGAAGGCACTTTACACCCTTATGTTTGGGAACCTGTTGCATTGAGAGCAGGTTGAGGAATTATACACATGCAGGCATTGCCTCCAAACAGAGAAATGTTCCTCCCATAGATATCTTTCATTCTTTTTTACTTTGCCCAAACCACAAATTTTGATTTTGCTAAACATTTCTGCCATGCCAGACAAAATTTCCCACAGACAGCAGGTCCACAAATTACAGCAGCTAAAAATTTCCACAATGTAAAAGTATGAAACAATTAAAAGGTACTCCACCAACAATCATGTTGCGTTTAGATATTTTGCACCTGGTCTCTGGCAAGTGAACGTCTATGAATAGAGTCTGCACTGAGGCAAACAACATGCACTGGAAGGTGGATTATCCAAGAGAGAATTGGCTTCATTCTGACTTCTAATGGCTCTGCTGGCAATGCTCAGCTTTCTGGGCAGCTGCTGTGCAAACACATCCTTTGGTGTCACTAAAGACACTTGGGATTTAACACTGTATCTTGCCAAGAACAGTAACTGGATGTTTGGGGTATTGCTGTGGAATGTCCACAGTGATTAAAAGACAACAGGTTCCAGTTCACAGCTGTTTTCAGCTTACTCCTAGTTGGACTGGACTCCCACGGTGAGCAAAGTAACTATCACTGTTGTTGAAGCTACCCGGGTGTAAATATGTTTCTCGTCAGCAGGTTTTAATACAAATGTCCCAATTCAGAGATTTCACGAGGACATACAGTACCCAAGATAAAACAAAGGGATCAAATTATGCTTAAAACGTGTTTTTTATAGTTTATTAGCAGCACAGCTGACTCAAATCCATGGGTAACTAGCAGGCTTGTGCAGTCTGCTAAATAAGTCTGATGTGTGTCAGGTGTGTTGTGACACACATGCATGGTGTGTTGCAATACTTGCAGGCTATTGAGGACCGGAGTTGGCCAACCCCTTATCTAGATAAACAAAAATATGGTTGGTTTTAAGGATAAAATGTCCTACAGTGGGGGTCCAAAGATATAAGACACTTTTAAGACCCTAATGGAACATTATTTCCAACACTTTTCAATCCAATGTGATCTTTTAAAAAAAGCATGTTGCACTCTCCACCAGAGGCAAGAAAACAGCTGCATCAGATCCTAGTGGTCAGGGTTAAACAGATTTCTATCAGGACTGACGATGAGCCATTTCCTATCGCCCCCACACGTGTATGTTTTGCTGTGTTTACTCAATGTGTTGATCCACTTGGGTTGTAAATAATTAGCCCATTTTTAAACAATTACGTGTTTTTGTTTAAATTTTGCTCTGTGTTATTATTAGTTTTGCTCTATGTATTGTTGGTTAATCAAGAATTAGAACATTTTCACAGTTTCTTAAAAAATATATTAATTATTATTCATTATGTATTAATTTTTAATCTTTCCCGAACAATCCAGGAAGGGCTAAGCCCTGTTAGCCCACTTATACCAGCCGCCCCTGATGGTTACACATACCATTCTCTGAAACAGTGGTGATCAATGCTACATTAGCTAGAGCTATAACCACAATACAAATAATCAATTATCATAAAAAAGTCTTGAATATTGTGTTCATATTCAAGCATATAATCTATATCCCTCCAAATGAGTGCATGCTGTTAATTAAAATCCTTCATCTTCAGTGTTTTTAACTTTGCGTTTTGGATCACTGACCTGACTGAAAGAAGTCTTTTTGGTACGAGGCAGCACATTTAGCTCCAGAAGGCCTCAATAGTCTTGAGATTTCATTGTACCCTGCACAGATTCAAGAGTCACTCTTGATCTTGTTCTGACGTGTGGCATTAATAGTGAAGAACTAACAGTTTTCCCTCATAATCCTTCTCTGTCTGATCATTTCTTAATAACTTTTGAAT
>JBAMHV010000008.1:10690916-10707598 GCA_037177535.1 Pseudomugil gertrudae
CTCAAATAAGATGTGAAGCGCCCTGAGATGACGCTGTCATGAAGTGGCGCTATATAAATAAAGTTGAATTGAATTGAGTTGAATTGAAACACAGCCGAGCTTCTTCCATGTTTCACAGTAGGGACAGATTTCTCTTCTTAGGAGTGCTTCACCTTTGCATTTGTGAACATAAAGCTTGTCATGGCGATGCCTCAACAAGCTGATGCAACTTGCAAAACTCACTTCTCCCAGAAGTTTTGTGACTTGTCAAAATGCTGTGTAGCAAATTCTGTCTTTTTAATTTGTCTTCTGCAGCGGCACCCTCATTGCTCGTCTCCAAGGAATTTGGTTCAAACAGCAATGGATGATGCAATCTGACCCTGATGTACATTGACCTTTAGAGTTCAGATTCAAAGTTCACACAGTGATACTTTAAACAGACAGACTGACTTTTTACAATTTTCAAGACATCCGTGATGCTGACTGGAAGAATTTTTACTCTTTTTCAGGGGAGGCATCATTTCTTTTTTAATTTTTGGATCCCATTAGTTCATTTTAAACACTGAAAATGTGCTTCATGTAAAATGTCTGCTGCTTGTGTGAGCCAAATAGGGCAGAAATCCATAACCTGCATCATGTTTACAGCAGGTATCAGCTGAGAAACCTGCACTGATGAGATTCTGTGTGTAACACACTAGACATTTTAATGGAGGCTTCAGTACAGACATTTGGATCTATTTTTACCATTTTTGTGTTGTGTTTTGTCAGCAATTCAGAATAATAGTCTTTTATTACAATAAATAAACAGCAGTTTTACTGTATCATTGTAAACCAGTTATGCAAAAACATTTTTGTATAAAGTAGAATTCGCAGACAGACAGAAAGCTGTCAAATGCATCATAAGTCTACTTGAATGCACATTTATAAAATTGCTTGTTGGGTTGACTTCTTCGGACAGAAATGACAAACAACATAAACAGTATTTTCTCTGAGTGAATCCCAGAGGGGACTAAATAAATGCCTTTGCATCTCGCTACTAGCATTGATGTTGGAGCAAGTTATGCTCCACACCAAAGCTAGAAAACTTCATGTCCTCCATTTTACAGTTGTAAGTACATCCAGTGAATAATTAAGAACAAAACATGTGCTATATAGCTTTTTGGTCCAACCTGAAACTGTCACATCCGATTCAACAGATACTCAACAGTGTCCTGACGTGCAAGTGCTGTTGCTTTTATTTGAGGGCTATTTTTGTGTCAGCAGTCGATCCTGCAGGCAGAGTATGCAGCTTGCAGTCTGCTACAGCAGCATCTAGTCACGTGCTGTAAACCAGGTCAACGGCGGCATTAGAGTGGGCTGCAGCTCACCCACTTAGGTCTCCACAGAACCTCCGCCCTCTAATGTACTTCTTTAACTGGGACAAAAGTTCCTTTGTCTTACAATTCATTTTGAATTGAATAGCTTTATTAATATTATTTCAGATTATTATGAACTGAAGTTATATTGTATTGTGTCTACACTAAAATGCAATAATGTAAAAGAAAAAAAGATTAATAGTAGCAGGGACTGACAAATATCTCAACAGCCGGCTGTCATACTGTCACTTTATCACACCTCTTTGTCTCCACACTTCTTATCTGTCATGGCTCTTTTAGTCCCTCTCAGTCTCTCCATCTTCATCCATCTGATGAAGGGCGAGATGGATGTAAGAAGCCATGTTTGTTTGGGGAAAATTCTACATGCCTCCAGGCTGTTGTTTTATATAACCGAATAGTCTGCCAACAATCTGGTTACAAACAAAACTCAGAGCAGACCGGGACGCTGACACTGTCAGGATGCATTTAAAAATTATTTTAAAAAAAACAAAAAAACATTCAGGACAGGTCTTAAGAACACAGCAGTGGTGGCATTTCTGAGCATTATAAACTGTCTTGAACAGCACAACACCCCAACCACCACACTTCCTTTTCCACACGAATAGCTTTGTCTACTGAAGACTTTGTTGTTAGCGCGTCTTCTCGTCCATTTCTAAATTTGAACCGACAAAAAAGCCCAGTTAATGTTTGGCTGTTTCTGTATCAAACCTCAGCTGATGTGGTTATTTCAAGCCCTGTGTATATAACATTTCTATGTAAACAATGCAAAAGGCACCAAAACTGTAATATAAAGAGGAAATATGGACAGATATTTACAGACAGGATCTGTCAAACAAAGGTCTGTCCAAGAAACAGGGCAGGGTTTAAATTCGATTTATTAAATTAGACATCTGAAAGCTGAACCAATTTTATCAACAAATATTCAAAGTTGCATGCAACACAATTATTTCATGTGTAACATAATATTTTATTATATTTATTATGTTTCTCTGCAGATTATTTTCATGTTTTGAATTTGTTTAAATCATCCATCCATCCATTTTCTACCGCTTTATCCCAGAGTGGGGTCGCGGGGTTTGTTTAAATCAAACCCACAGATTTAAATTTAAGTCAAAGTAAAACTGCCAAAAAAAAGAAAGAAAGAAGCAAAGAAGACAGAGAAGAAAGCTTTGCCTCTGCAAACACCTCTTGCCTGGCAATAGTGGGATGGGATGTGCTGCTCTGTCACCTAGTTTCCATGGTAACCTGTTGCTATGGAAACAGGCCCTGGAGCAGACTCGGGCGACGGGGTGATAGAGATTTTAGTTGAAGAAGAGGCAGAGGGAGGTGAGGAAAGAAGTGAGAGAAGCAAAAAAAAGAAGTGAAGTGGATGGGGCTCAAATTAGTTGCAAACTTAAATCTGAAGCTTTAACGCGACTTGGCTGTCGCCAGAGCTATGGTACACAAATCACTGTTAACTGCATCTCCCGAGCAGTAGCACTACTCCCGAGCTGGCTGTTTAGCGTCGCATTAAGTGTTTGTGTTTTTTTTTAAGTAACAAAGATATTATAATGGAGGAAAACAAGTAGCTTCAGTGGCATTCACTGTGCTTCTCTCGTTTGCAGTAGATTATCATATAGCCAAGGAATGAGGTAGCAATATTATCAGAGATATTCAGGATGAAAACATTTTGACCTCTGAAGTATGTAAGCGTGTTACCTGAGAATAACTTTAGTCATAGTGATGAGTTGGTTCTGAATAATTAAAACAAAGAAAATGAATAAAGTGTGTGTATGTGTGTGAGACACATTTAAAAAAAAAAGGGTTGCACAATCCAAGAAAACAGCTGATAGTAATCAATCACACAACTGCTTATAAACAGCATTGCAATAACAAGGCAGCACAGCCTGACAGCAGGTAAATCTCAGTCTAACACACTCACTGCAAATGTCCACATCAGAAGCTGTTTCCCAGAAATTACAGACTGATCAGCCATGGGACATTTGATTTCCCATAATGCCTCCTTGCACACACACACACGCCTCCCTTCGATCATCTGCATGTAGCACTCTAATCTTGTCGGGTGAGGTCATTTTACTGTTGTCACAGGAAGAGTCTTGGAGCATGTTGTGTTCTACAGTCAGAAACAGGCAATATGTGCAGCAACTGGCAGGACAGATGAATGCATTCAGATTGTAATTGATTCATGCAGACTGAGGCTTCTTGGCTCCATGGCACTGAAACTGGACAGACTGAACAGCAAAGTTCAGCAAGACTTCCTCCATTATAACAGCAACACAAACACAAGGGCCTCAAGTATAAACGTGGATGATAGCAAAGATGTGCAAGCAGGACATTAATGATCAGCTATGTACATTTACATTTACAAACCCACACCAACTTCCAGTACAAAGTATGAAGTAACTTGAAGAAATATTTTATACGGCCTGAAAAATTAAATAATTAAAAACATTTAAATCTAAAGGCCTTGGACATCTTAATGCCACATATGATGCCATCTTGTGCTTAGACTTGTAGGACCCAAAGGCTTTTATGACAGGGTGATAACAGGTATGACACCTTTTTGTACTGATTTACATTTTTCCTTTCTCACTTCCCTGTTAGCACATGGCACATTGGCAAAAGCTTTTCCACAGCTTCTGTGGTGCAGATGTAAAAAAGACTAGTGGCATCACACCTCATTCAACAGGAAAGGTGTCATTTAAATACATGTATAATTATGTGGAGGTTGTTTTGGAAAACAGATTGGTGAGGCAAACTGGGTTAAATAGAAAGATGAGCCCTAATATAAGATGTAATGGTTTTGTCCTTCAGAGCAAAATGCTCTGTGTACACATCTGGAGATGAGCCTTTGGAGGGCAGTGACTTACATCTGTACATATCCCCTTCCCCCACGCTGTGTATGTGTGTGTATATCTATATGTATATATACGTGTGTATGTTTGTGTGTCCTTAGCAGCAGTGGCCAGCTGTTCAGCGGTGGAATCCCTGCACATCTGGCAACCTGGAGTCCAGAGGGTATCTGCCAGGCAGAAATGATGAGAGGATTGGAGAAAGAGAATGAAGAGGATAAGATTAAAGCCAAAAGAAGACAAAAAGGCGATGGATTTATGATCCCAAAATGGTATGGAAGCAACGAACATTGAGTTGTTTTTATGGGACACAGTGGGAGAAGTTGGCTGCATGTCTTTAAAAAAAAATTAAGGTGAACAGAGCTGCAGCTTTAATGAAGCTAGCATGCTATCATACGGAAATCAGGGCTAGAGCAAAACAACAATATTCTCAAACCCAACTGCAAGATTTCCTGCCTGGTCAGATACAGCCAGAGTCAGGATAACACATTCAGATGTGACATTTGGTCTTGTCTTTTCATTACCACCTCAGTTACATTTGTTCAAACAGCAGGGGAAAACAACACCAGTCCAACACTCAGTCCCAGTTGCATCCGAGTGGGAGGGAAAGCCACCGCGCTTTCTCCTTATGCTTTAGAAGCACACTCTATAAGTTTGGTTGACCTTAAAGAAGATCTGTCAAGATTCAGCTGGTAAATAAAGCATTTAGTTACTGTTCTGTGTCGATGTCAATATCAAACTGCTAGAAATGTTAACTGAACCCAGCTAAAGACCTCAGAGCTACAGGAACATTTGTGGAGCTAAACAAATAACCGTAATAATACACATCTTTCCAAGACATCACATTTGAGTAAATGTGGAAGAGAAAAATGAACTATGTAAAAAAAAGTGTGTTGGAACTGCTTAATAATCTGTTGCACTGAAAATATTTTCCGTTTTGATTGGTTAAAAAATTTCAAAAATTTGTAATTAAAATTAACTTTCTAAACTAATCACTATGGATGCATTATGATAAGGGATGTACAATATTATCGGCCGGTATCGGCATTAAAATGTGTTATACACATACAGTATATTAAACACTTCAGCTATACCTCCTCTAACTCAAAATGAAAATATATGAGAAATGTTATGCAGAATTTCACAATAAATAAATTCTGTGGCATCATCAGTCTATGTTGTCACTTGCAACATAAGGAAATCAGAAGTGGACTCATTCATCTGTTTTGGAATTATTTCTGCAGACATCAGATTTGCTGCAAAATGAAAGTTGTGTTGGTTACCTCAAATGATTTCATTTTTCCTTTTTTCTGAGGATGGTCAAAATATATTGATATTGGAAGTTACGATTTGGATGAAATGGGTATATTGGATATCAGTTCCTCAGACGTTCCTAATTGTGATATATTGATAAGACGTTTCAGGCCATTCAGAGCCAATGTCTTCAGTGGAATATAACGACCATGATGTGGACTTCATAACTTTTCATACTATTTATAAAGAACAAAAAAGTGCAACACACAGATGGAAAGGAAACAGATTTAATCGTGCCTCTTTAAAAGTTAGTTTCAGATTTGCATCTGCAAGCAGAGTTTTGTAGTAGCCCAACAATCACCATGTTAGGCATGTTGCATGACACTGCAAAAAAACTCAAATTCAAGACATCTTATCAGGTGACCAAACCCAGTCTTTCAAAATGCTTCTATGGGTCTTGGTCCAACTGATTTCATAGGGAAAACAAGCTCCCGAAACCAGATTAACACCTAGAAATGCACTTAAAGTGGAATAACTCCTAAATGTATGTGCCCAGCTAGACTCAAAATGGGCAAAGATGCTCTGGACATGCTCCACGTATTTTCATTAATTCCTATCTTTTGGGAAAAAATGTGTGGGTGAATATTAATACCATTGTTCTTTCACATATTATTTGGACTTATTTTGACACCTAAAGGAACCTTAAATAAAAACCTGTCAGGCTAGATGGTCTTGCCTCAGGTGTCCAAATTGCTGTCCTATACCCGTCTCATCCACTCCTTTCGGCAACAAATAGCTGTTGGCTGTCTGCTCCAGTCCATTAGCTCAAAAGTAAAGAGGTCATTTGCTCACTTGAGATTGAACCAATATAATGTAGTAAAAATCTCTGTGCGCAGAAAAAAACCCCACATTTCTTATGAGCTTTCTTCATGTCCACTGATGGACGGGAGAGAAAGCTGATAGAAGATCACAAAGTACAGCTGCCGATCCAAACTAGTTTCTAGCAGATAATGAGAGGTTTGAGGAGCACACACAGAGAGAGAGGGAGGGAGGGTGAGAGAAAGAGAGAGAGAGAGAGGGAAAATCCATGGAGAGAAGAGAAAGTGATCCATCTATTGACATGATTAATTGACTATGTGGATAAAGTGTGTTTTCACAGTTGGTTTGTTCAACCAATCCAGAAACACTTTACATACACAGACGTGCTCTTGGCAAATACAAACAAAAACATGGTACTACACAGGACCACAGACAAACAAATGTTTTCGTCTATGTGATCATAGCTGGATTCCTGTAAGGATTGTGGGCTGGAACAAACTGCTACGTTGGTAGATGCAAACTACAAATCACCAGAAACCCTTATGACCAACCTGGGAAAACTCATGCATATGCACAGAGAACATGCAAACGTGCATGAAAATATCATATAGATGACATGATAGAAGTCATCTATAGGACTGTTTTTTA
This sequence comes from Pseudomugil gertrudae, assembly GCA_037177535.1. Lineage (NCBI taxonomy): Eukaryota > Metazoa > Chordata > Actinopteri > Atheriniformes > Pseudomugilidae > Pseudomugil > Pseudomugil gertrudae. The sequence goes on from JBAMHV010000008.1 coordinate 10,697,845, forward strand.
TTCAGTAAGCAGTGAACTCTGTACCACTGATCCAATATACATATGTATTATATTATACAATGATAAAACCCAGGTTGATGTTGGATCTTGTTATGTCATTGTGTTTTCATCATGTTGGATGAGCTATTGTTGACCTCTCTCTTATACACTGTTAACATCATCTTCCATAGTGCCTCTAGAGAAAAGCCTGCATATCTGCTTTTATCCTCATAGGTTAGTGTCATGAAATCAAATAAAAACTATAATAATCCAAAGGAAAACTGCATGGTGAACTACAGTTTTTACATTCTCTGACTGATGAACATTATAGTTATTTATTCATACTATTTCACATATACATTCTCATACCGAGCATGCAGATATTTTTTATTAAACTAGGTGCAACTATATCGTAGTGCATGCATTTAAGTAGAAAGTACAGCTTTGTCTAAAGGCTAAATTGATCTGACTTCCCTTTGAATCCTCCAAACTGCAACAATAACAAAGAGAATGAAAAGGTTTCGGTTAAATCCAACTCTTCTCCTTCGCTTCGCTCTCTCAGACTTTGAGAGGCCTTAATGTGGGAAAGTGTCTGTATTGATTCCTCTGCATTCTCACACTTTGTGGTGAAAGAACAAAACAGAAAAAAAGTCAGATGGCGGCAGGTAAGTAAATGAAGAGATCACCTTATTTAGCAGATTCCAGACCTGCAGTGAAAGCATATGTATGACTAGCCACGTTTCTAGATTTAAATGTATAAGAGTTTAATAGTTTTATTACAGTGTTGGCAAATGTAAATGTAAGTGGGGTTTTGTGCATGTATATATATAAATAATACTGCAGGAATATTGGTGTAAATAAAGGTTAAATGAAACTAGAGCACAGGAGGTGAGTTCACAGATGAACACAAAAATCTGAAAAATGTTTTCACGTTTACAGTCACACACACTCGTGGCAGATTTGTATGGTGTACTTTCTGTTAAGGTTTACATTTTATTGTCCTGTGTTATTATTCCTGTGTTATTATATTGTTTTCCACTTAAATATGGATGAACTCTTTTTTTCCTCCCTGTTGAGTTGTGCTTATTCTGTGTTACCAGGAGAAAGACATAAATATGCATAACTGATATATAAACATGATGAGAACAGCTCCGTAAAAGTTTGGTGGGTTTTCTTTTCAGGTTTTTGATCCACTACTGAGGTATACTTATTCTCCTTTGTTATCCCCTCTATGTCACTTTTACTATCCTTATAGCCCCAAGTCTCCCTCGTGCTTCTCCCCTATAAACCCCTATTCCAATTAATGCTCTTCCTCCTTTAGGCATCAACTGTTTCCATAGGAACAGGGTTCTGTAGTCGATACTAGTTGTCTTGACAACATAGAGCTAGGCAGGCCATTTGTGTGTACACGGTGTGTGTGTGTGTATGATGGTGCGTGCACATGTAGGATGTTTACTTGGTTTGGGTCTGCCCCTTTTTGTGATGCAGGTTTTCTGTGTTTTTAAGTTTTCTTGTCTTCATATTTAATTAGATATAAAAGCTGAGAAAGAATCCAGTTCTTAATACTCCTAACTGTTGTGCACAAGCAGTGCACTAAAACATTATGTATGCCACTTTAGTTTCTTTCTATATACAGACAGATTTTACTGGCATAGGGGAACTATACGTAGATTTTCATAGTTTCTATATAAACATTTAGAATTTCATGCCAGCAGGGATGGAGTGTACACCAGCAGGAGACCAACACCAGCTATATTGAGAAACATCAGAATGCATAGACAACAAGCCATCAACAAAAAACCCGACTGCATTGTTGATGATTTAGATCTGATTTAATGGGTCAACTTTGATAACTAAACATTTTTACTGAACACTTATGAGAGAATATTTATATTTCTAGACAGTGTTATGCAGTTACTAGATATATCTGTTAGTCCTCTTCAAAAAGCAACAGATATTGAATATTAGGTTAATTCTCAAACAGGAAGGAGATTTTTTGTAAATACTGATATGTAGGTAAACTAGTTAAGGGAAAAGAAAGAAAAAAATCAATTAAAAACTGAAAACTTACATCAAACCACAAGACCTCTTATAACTTTATGCTTTTGCACTTCAGCTCCGTTCCAGATCAGATGCAGTTAGAGGATGGATCAAGAACAAAGGCTAGCCATGCTTGAAGCTTGGCAGAGCACATGGCCAGCGAGACCATGGTTCCATCTGAGCAACCCAGATGATGAACTTGTTGTTTTGTCTTTACTGCAACTAAGTTTTGAGCCTCCGGAGTGAGTTTATATAATTTTTCCACAACTTCAGCCTTCCTCCACATGCAAACAACCTCTTCTGACACTGTTATGGACTTTGACCTGAGTTGTTTCCTGCATGATCGCCATGAACACACCATCGAACCAGCTGGGGGTAGAGCCTGGAGCCTGCTGATGAACCTACAGTGACGGACATCTCCATCGGACCCCTTTTGAGCGCCAGAACGGATCACCCACCATTTTGAGCGTCTACACCATGAATCTAAACCCAGTCCAGTCCACAGGTCGTAGCCTCAACAAGATCATCAGTTCTGGAAGAACCCCTCCTGACAAACCCAGCTTCCTCTCATTGGTGATGGTTTAGTGAGTCATGATCTTTTCTCCACAGGCCTCAGTCCTTACCCCATGATCCATTTCTGCCTATCAGATCCAAAGATCTGATTTCCCATTCCCCTCAGACATTAATTAATAAACCTCACAGTTTATTTAATTTATGTTTAACCATCACACAGTGGCATTTCTTTAAGAGAGGAAATCCCAGCTGATCAGCACATCATTACAGTTTCAGTTTATGTTTTTTGTCCTGTTTGTTTTATGTTTTTCTAATTTTCTTTATCTTAGTTTCCATATTTTATTTCATGTTTAACCTTTAGATTAGATAAATAAATGTTCATTTTATTTACCTGGTCGTTGTCTGTGATTTCTTTTGGGTCACGATTTAAGTCAATTCAAACAGAACTCATGAAAAAGCATCTGAGACTGATTATTTAACTGTTTAAGTATATTGATCAATTAAATTGATCAATTATTTATTTATTGATTGAGTAAGTTACTCTACCAATGACATCAAAGGTTTCCTTTTAAGCCTTAGCTTATCACCATAAGCTGGAAGTTAAAAGGTGTTGCTCCGAGGTAAATACTATTAATGTTAATATTTCATATTAATATTAATTTATGACACTATAACGCTACACTATGATTATCTCACATCCTGTTTGTGCCGACAGGCCTGTCTTAAGAAGCTAAATATACCAAGTGTTGCTCAAGTATCCTAATTGCCAACTGAGTCTAAGACCTTAATGTCAACAGAGCTAACTAAAGCCTCATTTCCACTAGTACCTACTCGACTCTACTGACCCGGCAGTACTCTACTCAACTCCACTGGTTTTCTACTATAATTCGAGATCCTCTAATGTGGGAGGGGGTCCCTCCGTGCATTGCGTCTCGATTGTCTGCGAGGCTATCTGTTAGCAACATGGCACAACAAAACAACACAATCTGCAGAACACCACAGAAGAAGACAAAGATGGAAAACATGTAGGTAACTTTTTACCTACGGCTTGGACTATGGTTCTTCATGGGAAATAGACTCATGGAAAAGATCAAGAGAAGTCGTCTGAGGGCAAGACAAAACCCCTTGAGAGGTACAGAAGATCATGGCGAGCAGTGGAATAGTGCCACGTGGAAGACTTGCACATACAACAGGTTGAATGTCATAGATCAATTTGGACCAGTTCTTCACACAAGGTCCTTCAACCAACAGGAGTAAAACAAGTTCAACTTTCTGTTGGCTGTTTTATACAGAAGAATAAAGCTGACTGCAACTACTATCATCAAAAACTGCTGAGGAAAAACTCTTTTGAAGGGTCAATGCCCTGGAGAATTGGAGCTGTACTGGTTCTACTGAATCATTCGTCAGTTTTGTAAAAAGACAGAGCACTATCTGGCTGTATATAATTACGAATATACACCCCGTGTGTGTAGATGAGTAAGTGAGGTATGAATTAATTCATGAGATATGTGCAAAAAAAAAGAAAAACATGCAGTCACATTTTTGGGAATCATAAATGAATCACACTTAACACAGCTCCCAAACCTGTCATCGCATCGCTGACACGTATCCATGTTGACAGTTTTTATGTAAACTTAAAGCAATGTTGTGTGTGCACATGAGTGTATTAGAGTGTGAGATGAACATGGAAGGAGGCAAAAGCATATATGTGGAAGCAGGAATAGATGGAGTGCATCTGGCTCCAGGGGCTTTCCTGCTCACAGCTGGGACAAAACACGACGCTGGATTAACAACAGGATCTACGATAGTAACAGCAAGTACGAGGTAGATGATGCAGGCAGGATTTGAGATTAAATCTGAGAATTTCACTAGATATTTCAGTGGCTGTGATGATTATCAACAAATACATTTAATATAGCATATGCACTATACTCATCTTTCAAATCCATTTTTACACAAAACTCTACATCAGTGTAATGAAAAAGGGGAATTACTTCTTTAGTAATCCCCTTCAAAAACATCTCAAACTAAAGGCTAAAAAGCAAACAGAAAGGCTAACAATCATTACATCCACATGCATATGTTTAATATTAATGTTGCACTAAATATAACACAATGTGAAAATCCTGTGCTTTAGGTGGTGTTTTCACGCTGTATTCATTACACAGGAAAGGCCATCTGCCGGTGTGAATGGCGAGCCTGTGTATGACTGAACACGTGCAGAAAATCATTCCAGGGTCGTGCAAAAATCTCTAGAGAGCTGGGGGGTTCTGCTCAGCACTCCAAATCCCTGAGATACAAACACACATGCACACACAGATATACATTTATAGCCTATAAGCAAATCACATGTGAGCACACACACAAACACAGAAGTGTGATGATGCATGAAATCACACTCTGCACAAGCTTTGCACAAAGCTATCATGCACATGCAAAATAAAATGTGAAAACAAGATCTGCATACACAGATGCACCTACAAACACTGTTCTTGATCCCATGCTCGCATCCCCACAAATGCACAACACAAACTGCATCACACATGCTTCCTCTGCCTCACGTGTGTTCCAGTGCTCTACTTTCCTTCTGCTGAAACTGGAGGGGAGATGGTTCATCGGGCAGCCCCCCCCCCGGCTCTCAACGCACACACAGGCGAGTCTAAATTGCAGAGGTATGCAAAGGCATCGTGCACCAACACTCATATAGTACACATGTACAAAAGAGTGGATGCAAATTCTGCAAAGACATACAAATACATGCACGAATGTGTAGTGGAAAAGTACACACACGAGTTCATAAATGTGTACATATACTACAGTTAATGGGCACACATGCGGAAAAAGAGACAACATGTGCGAAAGGGGGATGGGAGAGAGAGCTAAGGAGTATTTTATATACGGACAGACAGACAGATTGGGTGGTGCTCCCAAGACAATTATTTCTGAATTTGTTCCTGAACCCATACAATGATTTTAATGATATAATCATGACTGTTTTTATGCGTCTCCTTTTACCACCATCACTTATGTTTTTCTGCCTTTTGTTGCTCTTGTTGCAACTTTTTTAAACATGGGGCTGCTATTATAGTAAAAATGGCTTTAATTCTTTATAAAATGTCCAAACTAATCCAATAGGCAAGATTCTTTTCTTAGCAAGTGTGTAATTATCTTTGAAGACATGCTTATGTACCCCTCAAACTTCTCAAAATTCAACTTATTGTTGCCAATAAGTTTTAAACCTTCATCATCTGTGTCCTAAAATATAGACATACAGTAACAATCAAAAAGAGATGAAGCTACAAGTCTATATTGGGACTAACTGAAGCATTCAAATTGAATTTCTAAGCTTTTTATAAAGACATGGGTAGAAGAAAAAGAAGCATGACTAGAGAGGATGACTAGATTGATGTAATCTACTTTATCCTGGTACAAAAGGGTTCAAACAGCATGAAAACATGCTGAGATCAAACCACAGATGAAACACGGACACGCATGCAGACTGTTAAGTGCCATTTAAGAAATAAAAAAAAGAAGAAAACATGTATGTTTCAGAATCTCTCACAGCATCTGCAATATAACTATGGTATGTTGGTTTGTTTAGGGGTTTTCTTGTGAGCTGTAAGTGGATGAACATGAATATTCCCCCGGGCCCATCTTCCCGGCAGACATCCAGGCTTCTTGGTAACAGAGCTAGAGTGATCTCTCCACAGCAGGAGTCAGGAACAACCAATCAATGTCATCAGCCTCTCTGCATTCGCATAACTTAGGATCATTTCATGACACAAGCCTCCCCCCTTGATGACTTCACAGTTATACACTATAGTTTCCTTAAAAGTTAAAAAGTTGAGTATAATATAAAAAAAACAGCTTTTAACCTTTTAGTAATACAACACATGAAATAACACCCCAAAGAGCACATGATTTTTATTCATTCATTCATTCTGATCCAATTATCCAGCTAATTCTAAATCTGCATAAACGTAATAATTTTAATGCACACACACACACGTCGAAACTTTTTTGATCCGAATATCAGAAGTCTGAATATTTTACACTGCAAGTGAAAAGTTGACCTACTGGTTGAAAAGAAACAACCAAGATAAAAAAAAAACAGAAAACATGGAGTAAAGACTGACAAGACAGGCTGGCTGGCTAGCCCGAATAACACTTAATTAATGAATAAATAGATCAATTACAAAAACAAAAAGTTCTCAGTCATCAGACTTTCTGCACATTTGGGACACACAGTAATAACTTCTGTTGATCTCTGAAACTGTGCAGAATTATCAAACATATGTCAGAACAAATTTTATTTGCACTTGAGTAAGCTTCTAGGCCTTAGATAATCTCCACTTCAGCTGAACCACCTCCAAGGATACTATTCTTTTACTAAATCCTTTTAATAAACAGTGAAGAGGCGATGTAGAAAATCTCCATGTACAGTGGCTTAGTAAAACACTACAAGAGTCACAGCAAACAGCAGATTTCTGGTCTCCAGCTATTAATTTCAGACTACTAAAAAAATTTTTGTATTAAGAGAAACATCTGAGCAATTCCAAGGCACTGTCTTTACCTTTAAACAGGACTAAAGGTTAGCAATTAAAGGTGTTACTCTGTAATGATATCCAACGAAAGACTCTCCATAGCAACAGTTAAAGTGATTCATAGAGCATGTCAGGCTGTGAAATAAATTTCACACTTCAGCGCATCACGAACTCTACAGTGGGATTTTATTTGTGTGTATGAGCGAGCCTGCAGGTTAGCAATTAAAAATAACACTATACTGCTAGTTAAATAAACAATCTCATGATACTGTATACACTTGTGTAGTTTTTACTAACGGATCAACAATGATGCTGCGAGAATGTCGGGAAAAAATGGTATTCTTTGTTTTATTATTGTTTTTTTATGTGAATCTCATTTTTCCCCAGGGGTAATTAGAAAATCTTTACTTTACTGCAAACAAATTGTAGTGTGACACAGTTTAAATAAGGCACTAAGCACATGACAGGCGCTGCATCATGTAAAAAGATGTAAAGCTGGTCAGTTAAAACAGTATGTACTGAAGGCTGCAACGTTTTTGGTCACAGGTTACAGGTCACAGGGCTCCCAAACCTCTGAACATGAAGTTTCCCAATCCAGGCCATAAGAATCAACCATAGCTCATGTCAGTTCATCTGGTTTGGATTTAGTTTGTTAAAGAGTTTTATTTGCCAAAGCTTATTTGCATTTAATGAAGGCAAATGAGTTTTTTTGTTCATACCATTGTTTCATATTTGAAAATCAACTATGGTAAATGAATCATTTGCACAAAACCTATATGAAATGTTTCTTTAACTTGTTTACTGTATAATATAATCTGCTGTTTTACTTGTGAGACAAACATTCAAGTAGCACTTTTTTCTCATTTTTCACAAACAAATTTTTGCTTTTTACTCAACTAATTGCTGGGAAAAAGCTTTACAAGAGGTTTCATATTAAACTGTGCTTCACTCATCTCCCCCTCCTCCTCTTTGTTTCTCCATCTCCTTTGCTACTTTCTTCCCATTGGTCTCATACTGGCGGACTGCTCATTAGCTTTATGTCTCTCCTGGTTTCTATCTTTCCCTTCTCTTCTCTCACTCTTTCCATGATGCAGTTCCCTCACCGTCTCTCTATTGTAATTTCATTAATTCTCCTTTCTCTGTGCGATTTTTAACTAAACTTCTCTTCCCTTCTTCCTTAACCCCTTTCTTATTATTTCCTTTCCTTTCTTTAGCTCTCATCTATCTCCATCTGTCACTGTCTCTTTAATTTGTGAGAATGTTGTCTGTAAGATAGAAGGCTCTCAGCAGACCTCCTACATTCCTGTGAAAAACACACACACATGAGCAGAAATCGTGACTGCTGTACCCATGTAAGCCACAGCGTTGCGCGGAGGACTATGGACTTATGCATGATTACAAACAAACATGCACAGGAAGACACTGGCTCCTACACACCTGCAAAGCACTCAAAGTGGAGTACAAAGACAACGGGAGCACAGTCACACATTAGCACCATCGCACAGCCCACAGCACAGAGCAGGTGAGGAGAATAAGTGTAGAAATGAGGGGAAATAGAGTGAGACTCTAAGGTGGGAAGAGAAGATGTGTTGAAGGGGAGCAGGTGATGACGCGTGAGAAGAAAGTCAACTTTGTTACTGTAATGGTTTCCAAATAGAACAGCTATTCGAGCTCAGCTTCACTCCTTCAGAAGGAGAATCAAATCCTCCCATCTGTCCACTAGCCATAGTCACAGATCCTTCCTTAAGACTTCCCTCTGTCAGAGGAAAATACCCAGACCACTGACTCCTTTTAGTGCATGTGTGTGGGTTGCTGTTGTCCTTAAAAATTTGCCCATAAATAGGCTACATGATTGAGTCATGAGTCGGGTTTGTCTCTGGCTTGTAGACTTAAACAGGAGTTAAATAGGTAAGATCAAAAGTTCCCCCAATTACAAAAAATGTTTTTCAGGTCTAATGAAGATTAAGGGAGGACTGACATTCATCACACAGTAGATCAGGGATGAGCAACTCCGGTCCTCTAGGGCTGCAGTCCCGCTAGTGTTAGGAATTTCCCTGCTGAAGCACACCTGACACACATCAGACTTAATTAGCACACTTGTGTAGAGCCAAACATCAAAATCTGCTAATTACCCACTGATTTGAGTCAGGTGTGTTTCACCAGGCAAAGCCCTAACACTTGCAGGACTGCGGCCCTCGAGGACTAGAGTTGCCCATCCCTGCAGTAGATAAACACATCTCAGGGACGTAGAGGTTAACCGAAAGTTTAATATGATACCCCACCAAGACTGAGCAGTTAGGACGGTACATCCACAAAGGAGATTAGAATAACTACAACCATGTCATGGTTGTAGTTACCTGCAGGCTAATGCATATCTCTTTGTTACTATATCTGCACGAAAAAGGAAAAAACTTTGACACAATAAATGTTTACCATTTTCCAATACTACCTGCATTTAAAATATTACAGCTCTGTAAAGGCGCTTTTCCATTAGTACTCACTCCGCCCGGCCTCACACGATTATACCTAGAAACAGAGCGTTTCCATTAGGATGTGTCGTGCCGTCCGGTTACATTTTCCGTACCTACTTCGTTGTGGTTCTAGCGTGACGTCCACAGGCTGGCGTCCATTGATTGGTCTGATATGATCCAGGGTGTTTCGTCTTGCCCTCCGACAAC
>JBAMHV010000008.1:10726890-10743331 GCA_037177535.1 Pseudomugil gertrudae
TAATATACTGTATATATATGAGAGAGAGAGAGAATTAATATACAGAATTTATACATTTCTATCCTGCATATACTGCTCATTTGTGAAAACCACCATTCAGGGATCTAAAAAGAAAAGCTCTGTGCAGTGAAATTAGCTGTACTTGCTGTTTTTGTACAGTTATTTCATTTTCCACACAGAAATATAACAGACTCCATATAAATCAGTTATCCTCCTTTGTGTCTTCTTCAAGGACAAAGGTCCAATTAGACGGCCTGGTTGAACTCTAACTGTGGCTCCACGCGGCTGTGCATGCAGTTTGCTCTTGTATAGTGTCACATTAACACGTTGGGTGTCTGTTGCATGGGTTTTATGTCTTGCTGTAACCAACAAGAAAGAAAAAGTAATGATTAAAACTTAAAGTATAGCTTAAACTGAGACGAAAAACACCAAAAGGTACTATAATTACAGTGTGGGCATATTGCTCCGACTCTGTTGCGTAGGAGTCTGTGACAGTTTGTAGGGAAGTGAGTAATCAGGTCCCAAGCATGAAATGTTATAGAGGCTTTTATGATTTTTAATGATGGTGTGCTAGAAGGTGCAATTCTGCACTTTTGCAGCTTTAACATTTGTTCTGTTTTTAATTAAGTCTTTATATAGTTAATTTGCTGCAAACGGTTGGCAAGAAAGAACAGAAGTAATTAGATTTTGACGGGGAGATTAAAAAACTTTATGCCCTTTAATGATAATGAGCATAAACACAATTCGCTTCTTTCAGGGAAGAAAACATGCAAATGCAATTAAATGTCAGATGGACCTGAGAGGGAAAAAAGCCACTGTGTGAACTACAGACTGGTCTCATCCACCTGCGTTCATCTGCAAAACTCCTTATAACTTCTGTCTATTTGAGCCTTAATGTGTGAAACAGACGTGCCGCTCTGCAGCCATTCATAGCATTTGAATGCAATGCAGCAGCATCCAGACGGATCCCTCTCATATGATTTAGAGACACTGCAGCATTTTATCTGCAGATGTGCTTCAGCTGAACAGTTCATTCAAAGGTGCTGCAGCTTGTTGTGGCTCAAGAGGACCTGCAGCTATCAAGCTGTTACTTTCTGTTATAACGGCTAAAGGAGGCAGCGTTCTAGTCTCCATTTGTTCAGGGCTTATGTTTTCTTGTAACCTTGATGGTTTAATCTAATTGAGTGTTTAACCGGGTTACAGATGTAGTAGGAAATACAGCTGTTTAAGGTCACAAAACTTCATTCATTATTTATATTAGCATTAAGTCTCCCATTCATTTGATTCAAGTGGGTTTGAGAAGAGTTCCATCAAAACGTTGCAGGGTAATAGATCTCGGGGACTGGACTAGATCATTGAATGGGAACCTCTTGTTTGTTCTAAAATGGTTTATTCCTACTTGAAAGATAGAGACTATAATTGTTTTGTAAACCCTTTTCTACTCAAGCAACGATGGCACACAAAGTTCCTCCTATTGTTTAGCGTCTGTATGCTCCTGATACAGTCAGCTCTATATTACTGCTCACAGGTAGACCTAAGTTTGTCCCTCAGTCAAATCAATACTGATGTGTTCCAGAAAGTTCTTCTGCTGAATGACTCTAAGCTACATTTAACCTCCATGTGAAAACAGAAGCCAGATCTCTACACTGGCTTTTTGTGATTTTAAAATGTTGCTGCTGGTCTACAATGCTCTGAATGTTTGTGGTCCAAAATATATATCTGACCTGCTGACGCCATGTTAGCCGCTGAGACTCGGAGACCAACTGTGTGAAGGTTGCATTTCGAACAATCTGGACGGCTTGAGAGGATGCGGATGTTGGACCTCTAAAGTATAAAGCAATGAGGTTAAAGAGGCAGAGTGAATGATTCCCTTATTATCTTTTCCCACCCTCACTTCTCCAGGGACATTGAGGAGGAGCTGGAGGTGGTCTGGCAAGCAGCAACAAGGGAGAATCAGGAAATGAGGAAGACCCTGCTTGACTCTAAAGACGGCTGGGCTCTGTACGGCACCACCTCTCCTGGCTGCTCTGCTCAGGCTTCAGATGAGAGCCCAGTATCCCCCCAGCATCAGCACAAACATGGGCTGGATTTCTACTGCTGAAGCCACGTGCAGGGAAGACATTCGTATGTGTTTCTGACTTTTCTTTTTTTGGCCTCAGGGCCTTTAAAAACCTCCCAAGCAAAGTAGATCCTCAGGTATGTATAAGGAGTTTTGTCCTGAATAATACAGCCAGTAGAGCCATCTGCTGGAATGATGGGAGCATAATCTCAGTCAGAGCTGTACCAGTGGGTCTGAAACCTTTAAAATAAGAAATGCCCACACCTAAATTCCTGTGATGAGCTAGTTAATTAAATGTATGTTCAAATAGACCAAACTGACACTAAATAACTTCAGAGATGATAAGTTTGTGGTATGTTAATGTTTTTTTAGTGACAAATACAGAAATGAAGAATCAAATGATTTTTTAAGGCATGAAATTTGTACAATTTTGTATCAGTATTACATAAAAGTGTCAAAATATTTTTGGGACATTATTTTTTATTTGTGTATGTTCAGTGTATTAAAGACTTTAATGGTTCTGAGCCTTTTTTGTGTTTTTCCATTGATGAAAAATTATTTATTTACACATTTGTAATTTGTGAGTCAGACCCATCATCAAGCAGGACACACCGTAATCTGTTTTTCTTCTATGATGACTTCTCCGCCCTGCTGGATTAGGCTAAGACCTTGCTGCAGGGTTGACTTTCCACACCACAGATCCTGGTGATGATTACAGCGGGGTAACATCAGTACCCTGACTCGCCCAGCACAATCCTCAATTCTGTGTGACGTCATGAGGCTCGCCAGCAAGTCCAAGCAGCCAAAGTTAAATCCAAACTGTCTGGTGGAGAATATGACCGACGCACTAAATCCCAGCACGCACGCCTAGTTTCATCCGTCTGCAGCATGAACTGTAGACAATACACAGGTATTTTATTCTGAAGTGTCATATAACTGGAAAATGTTCTTAATGTGGAAAATGTATCTGAAATAAATGGTTTTCTGTTAACTGCATCACACCACCAGCAGCCTGAGGCGTTGATCCAAAGCAGGCTGGACTCGTGTTTTTCTGTAATTCTTACCTCATTATCTGATGTAGCTGAATTATATTTGTGTTAACAAGTTGACCAGGTGGTGCGAACATGACGTTGCTTTAATAAGCAGTGTGAGGCTTGTAACATAATGTTAACACTACCCACACATCTGGACACAGGCAGGAAGCAGAGGGATGTATGGATGCAACAATCTAACGTGGGTAAGATAGATGATATTTAAGGCTCACTAATGTCTGTTTTCTGTGTGGACTGAAGCAGTCTGGCTTTCTTCCTGCTGGATCGACTCTTTCATATAATAAAAATGTCTCAGGTGTTAAAAGAGCTGTTTCATCTGATCAAAATGAATTCCGAGCCACCTCTCTTCCTTTGATCATCAGAGGCTTCACCTGTCCATCACATAAACGGCTCATGCCCTTGCCTTCAGAGAAAGGGCTCCACAGATTCAGAGCTCAAACAGCTTTTCTCCTGAGGCTGTGAGGAAGACGAACTCTGTGAACTCCTCGCCTTGTGTTGCGCTCTGCACTTTCTCTGATGTAGCTGAAGTTGATGCACTTCCTTTGACATGCTGCTTGGTTTTAACCATGTGGGGTTTTTCATCGGACCTGACGCAGCAAGCGCTGTGACAACCATAAATCTGGAAACACAGGCAACGCATCAGATCTGTGTGTGAGGAATAAATCATTCAAATGTCCACACGGGCATCTTTAGGTACAGAGTGTTAGGGTAGCTTAGAAGCACTGAAAATAACCTCGTGCATGCACTTTCTTGCTGATACATCAAAGCATTTCTGATGGGATTCAGGAGGCTGTGTCTTGATTAACCTCATGATGATGCTGCAGAAGATACAGGAAGCATATACGAGTTTTAAGTCTGTCCAACTAAGCTTCAGAACCTTATGGGTCATTTTGAGCTTCATTCTAGAAATCCAATCAAAAGTCCAATTCATTTGATAAATAAAATAACTTGCTTAATAAGGAGGAGCTTAGCTGTGTTGCAGATTTAATCTCCCCCTCATTACAGAGCATTTATTACCTGGTTTTAGCATCTCTACACTGGTCACCATGGTCCTTATGTTTAGTGCTTTACATGGTCCTGCCTGTCCCTACATCTCTGACCTCATTCATCACCCTCACCAGCCTGTGCTCTGTAGCTTTCAGGTCAGAGGTCACTAGTCATCATGCACTCCATAACCCTAACTCCTTAAGATGCTTAGACTCTGTGGTCTCTATTAAAAGACAGTTAAGGACTTCATTCACTGAGGGAGATTAAGTTTGTTGTCTTTATGTCTCCTTTTTGTCTTATTATAAATAAATTCTTGTCTAAGTGTTCCTGATTCGTCCAAACTTCTTTAAGACCAGCTATATCCGCATCCTACATAGTCCATGTCACGCATTTTACTAACAGCTTGTCCACTTAAAGTTTTCACATTAGAGTCCCTGATAAGTGCATGCTCAACCTGCTTCTTTACCTCATTAGCAATAAAATCCACATATATGCTTCATACTGGGTCAGAAATTAAGAGCTGGAAAATCGGTATACTGGATTTCAGTAAAAAGCCAATATCGCACATCCTTAGAATAAAATAATACTTGAATAGGTGAACCAGTATAAGTAACTGGGAGCTGTGTGAATTTAAAAAAAACAAATCAACCAATTAGAAGCACTTTGGTTTTCATGTTGATTCAAGGAAAGTTTTATTCCTGTTTTATAAAGTTTTTATTAACTTTGAACATCTGGTTTGGTGGTTTTGTTTGGGAACTGTAAGAGGAAGGAAGGTTTGCCTGAATGACTGCACAGATCTGCACTTAGTGAGAGCCGTAAAAAAACCAGATTAGTTAAGAGATCAGCCACTACTCTAGAGTTCAGGTTGCTTCCCCCTGGATGCAGATACATTATGCCGAGATGCTGCGGTGACTCAGACGTGTTCTTTCTCTTCCAGGCTGTGAAACAAACAGTCCTTAGTGCAGGTCTCTGCAATGCAACCTGCAACACTGGAGCTGCAAGTGGCCCATTGGACCTTTCACAATGCCTGTTGAGAACAAATGTTTTTTTAAACACAGAAATTATAACACAGATTATAACACATGCAAGTTTTAGCAGGTTCTAGTTTTTTGTCATGGAATAATTGCATCAAATTTCCACAACAAAAAAAAATATAATTTTTTTGTCATTGGGCTGAAATGTCGGGTTTTAAAACTAAATTTCTATATCCTATTGTATTACTTACAACCCATTCTATATCCCATTCCATCCCTATATTCCAGAAAATGTATTTATCTCCCTTTTGCAAAGGTTTTATGTCATTTCTTTCTTGTGGAAACTAAATAGAAATAAAATTGTTGTTCGTAAAAATGTAAATTTGTTATGGTAGATTTTCTGAAGGCATTTAGAAGATATTGAAGGCTGCTGAACAGCAGTGAATCTGTGTAAATAAGCATCTGTTACATCTGGAGAGGCACAGAGGTGTTTGGACCCAAAAGGCAGGCAGAAGACAGGAGACAGATGGAATGTAGGATAATGTAGGATTTTAATCCAGGAATAGACATTATCAGAATGAAAACTAAGGATAACAAATGAACTGAAACCAGGAAGTATAAATACACATGAACAAACAAGACACAGGTAGTAAGAATTATCTAAATGAAACCAGTTGAAACCAATCAACAGGAAAATAAAGACGCTAAACACAAACACAAGAATATACCAAAATAAAACCAGAAAACAAACCAAACTCAAACTATGACACATAAATCCAGAAAGTGGAGAACTTCTGAGTACTGGTAGCTTCCTGTTTTAATTACCTCCAGCAAGGAGGTCATGTTTTGTTTGTTTGTTTGCAACATAACTAAAAAAATTGGACGGATTGTGATGAAATGTCTGATCTGAGACAAGGAACAGGTGAAGAAAATTTGTAGGTGATCCGGATCATCATCTGGATCCAGGCATCTTTTAAGGGATTCTTTATCATTGCGTGATGGGGTTGTTTTCAGCTGATGTGTATATAACTCCATAAAAAATGCTCAGATTGCTAAAGGTAAGTTTTATGGTCAATATAACAGATAAATCAAAGGTAGGACTCGTATTTTAGGGTGTAAGTCACAACACGCTGGGGGGAATGTGTGGATTGGTGGAGGTCTGCACTGTCCGACTGCTTTTCTAGTTTAATAATGTGACAGTATATTAGATGATTTATATATTTTTATGCTTCCTTTTTGTTTTCTACATCCATCTAGCTTCTTTTCTCAGTTTGCACATGTGATGCCTCCACCTGACATCTAATCTCATCTGATGTCTCCCACCAGAGATTGAATCAGAGGAAGTGAGGACAGACAAGGGGGCAATAATGTGGGCTCCCTTACTGTTCTGGAAGCCTCCTCTGCTCTCCATCTTTGCTCCTCTTGGTGAAACAACCTTCACATTTCTGGCAGTGAATGATGCTGGGAGAGAGAAGATGAGGAGGTGCAAACAGCACCATTATCTGTATAGATATATATACAATACATATATTTCTGATATAGATATATACTATATATACGACTGAAATATGTTTGTTTTGGCTGTTTAATTTCAGTTTAGTCTGTGCATTTCACTTCTTCATCAGCACGATGTGAGAAACTACGACCGATCCACGGCTCTCATGCAAAGTGTATCCAGGCTTTAATTATTATGTGGACCAGTTTCTTTGCTTCTCTGACTGATTTTCTTGTCAGTGTGTGTAAATATTGGTGAGACGGTGAGCTTCTTTCCTGCAAAAATGAGCTCTGCATGAAGAAATCCCCTTTTTTGTAAAGATAATCATGCTGCTCTGGATTTCTAGGCTATTTGTGAATCCCCCACTCATCATGAACCATTCCTTAATCAGATTCAAGTTTTAGACCTGAAATCAGTCATCAGCAGTCGGTCTACACATTTGTTTTAACATTTTCAACTCGATATATGTGTGTGTGTGTGTTTGTCTGTATACACTCTGTATACAGTCAGTGGCCACTGTCAGATTGAACTGATTTAATTCCTGGTGTCATAAATTCCACAAGATGTTGGAAACCTTCTGAGATTTTTCTCCTTAATGAGATGACAGCACGTCACAGCTGCTGCATCCATGATGAGAATCACTCGAATCACCACAGCATCTCAAAGCTGCTCTGGCAGATTGAGATCTGGTGACTGTAGAGGGGTTTGGAATTACTGTGATTTGGTGTTGAAGATGTTAAAACCATGCCACATTACTACCAAGGGACTGAGTCAAGAAAATACCCCCTATTACACCAATACCAGCCTGAACTATAGATACAAGACAGAATAAATCCATGTTTTCCTGCTTCTAATATATTCTGACCTCACCATCTGAATGTGGAGCTAAAATGGAGACTCATCATAGCAGGAAACATGAATCATATCTGCTTCCATTCTATTTACACTTAGCATCAGGACTTATCATCTCATTGTATTGTTTTAACTATTAATACTTGCTATTTTAAAATGTTTCTTTAATACTTTCTTCTGCTCTTGAGCAAGGCAGAGATGCTTTTCTCTCCCTCCCTGTCAGTATATCTCTGAGCCTTTCTCTGCATTCCCTTCCAACATCTAGAACCGTGGATCTGCTCAGCTAGTCTCTCAATGCAATTGATCACATGATACATCTTGTCCACTCAAAGATCAGGCAGAGGGGAGCCTGTGTGTCCTGACGGGACGTTTGTGTCCAGATACCCGATGGACTCTGGGGCAAGTGGAAGGTCATGTGACTGTTTTCATGGATTCATGATAAGTGAGCAAACCATCAACTAGATGCCGTTCTTTTCCAAACTTGCAAACTGCAGCTCCTAAACTCATACCCGGGGTGGACAACAATTAGCAGTTTCACTGCTTCTACTAAAATGATGTGTTTTGTCATCATCACCATCTCCTTATTTCACATTCATAATCACTTGTTTTACATATAATGACTAATCTCTCACATTAAGACCTTCAAAAGTTTATTTAAAAGTACACCTATTTTTTCTTTCTACATTAAAAATACCAGTTTTACAATCTGGTGTGATCTACTGTAACTTATTTTAATTGGCTTGTCATTTAGTTTATAAGGACGGGAGCCAGGAGCATTTACCTCTGAGCAGATCAACCTTTGATCTCCATAAAAATGAGACCGAGTTGTGTTCCAGACTCCAGCGTTATTTTCACTGTGAACAAGCTCTGGTGCATCTTTCCCGTCCTCCACCCAGAGGTATGGCTGTTTCTTAGCACTTTACTCTTAAAATTGCTGTTTAGTCTAATTTATACTAGTTCCTATCTAAATTATGGCAGACATGTTTAATCCAGATTTATTAGCTTTTATTTGATAAGTGCAAATGAAATATACTTTTATAAATGACTTATTTAAGCTCTATAACCATTTCTTTACAACCTTATTTATATACTACGATCGTATACTAACCTTTATACACACACACACACACGTGTGTGTGTGTGTGTGTGTGTTTAAATTAGAGCTGTTTCATGTCAAAGCTCAGTTTTTAATATAAGTAATAATTCTAGTTTTAATTCAAACATCTAATGCAGCATTCAGTCATATCAGGATTTATTTTATTTAGTAGAAATAGACTGAACGTTTCAGTGGTGTGTGTTTGTGTTTCAGACCAGTGTGAATGCTGTGTACATAACCTCAGTGAGTTAGAAGCTCATCGAGGTTATTTAGAAAGTTTCTCCAGAAAGCCCTGTGTCATCGTTACTGTGCACCCTGACTCCTGCTGATTGATTTTGTGTAGGTTTAGCACCTTGCTGCATGCAATGCAAGAAGCATTTTTACAGCTGTCACTCGTAAACTGAGAGTTTAGTGTGCGTACAGTTCAGTTCTGCGTTTTCAGCTGGATACATTTATTGTGCTGTAAAAGGAAAGCTTATGCAGACTCATCATGCTGGATGTGGATTGCATTTAGCTGTGGGAACTTTGACACAGTGGAGGTGAGCGGCAGCCGTGAGGAGATTCCTGTCATTCATTGATGGTGTTTTCATGTTTTAGTTATGAAACAACTGTTAATATGTCTTTAAAGGTCAGGCTTGAATAGATTTTAAATGTTTTAAGTGACTTCCCTGTTCCTCTAATGACTGTTGGTGTAAAACAGATGGATGTTGTGTTGGTAAACGATGTGACATCTTCTTACCTGTGAGACATGACAGCAACCCGACTGTCTCATTGAGATTTTCTTTTGGCTGGAATTGTATTTCCTCTCCATCCTTTGCATTTCAGGACAGAATGAAGACAGAATATTCCTTTGAGAAGAACAACACTCCACGAGTTTCCTTTGTAAGTCTGCAGAACAAACAGCAGCTATGACCAGAGTGTTCCAGACATTTCCAACATGCCTGATCTCTTTTCCTCTTCCATTGTTTCCCCTGCATCCTGTGTTTCTGTTGCACTCATGTTTGATCTGCTCTGTGAGACCTGTTAGCTCTACACCTACGTCTGTTTGGCTTTCTGATCTTTCAGGCAGACGATGGTGTCAGATGGAGAACTGGATCTGAGATCTCCAGTCCAGAAGATATTGATGCGACTAACGATAAAATGGCCCAACCTCCTTCGTTTAGAAAATACCACCACAGCCTGCAAACCCTCAAACCCTTCCGCTGGTCCTCCCCACAGTCAGTTACAACGATCACCTTTATGTATTTTTGGATGTTTAATGCCTTCTCTTCACAGAGCTGGTGCTACAATATTCTTTATGTTCAGATCCCATCCTGTGGATAATGCCGGCTTCCTGTCGTTCACAACCTTTGCCTGGATGACCCCCATGATGTGGGCCATGTTCCGAAATCGGTTGGACTTGTCCTCGCTCGGCCTGTCTCCACATGATGTAGCAGACACCAGCGGAGAGAGGTGTGAGTCTTTCTGCAGATTATATTTTTCCTAATTTGCACTGCTGGAAGACAGACCTGTGGAGACAAGCCTCCCCGTCACTGTTTCTGCAGGTTGCAGAGACTCTGGGAAGAAGAAGTGGAGAAGAAAGGTCTGGAAAGAGCCTCACTGGTTCGTGTGGCTCTCCGCTTTCAGAGAACCAGGCTGATTCTGTCAGTCTTTATCGGCATCCTGGCCATGGTGGGAGCATTTTTTGGCCCGGTGAGTCATCTTTTTTATCATGTCTGCAGCTGAAGCTGCATCCCTCCCTGCAAATGTTTGTCCTAATATAACAGTCACAGTACATGGTTTATTATAGTTGATCTGATGAAGTTTTATTTTTAGAGTTTTAACTTCCTGGAAACAACAAAAGAAGAAATTCTATCTTTTTAAAATAAAGTTTCGGAAAACGCTTCCACACAAACACTGACATAAAACTGGTCACGACCTCAGAAACACCAGAAACTATTGGACAGTAGAAACTTTTTTTTATTTGATGCATTCAGTTACTAAGACCTTATTATATACATCATATATAGACAATAAGTTACACGAGACTGCATATAATTCAGCAAAATTGACAATTGTCTTTAAACAAACTTGCAAGGTGGCAAAAACGAACATAAATTCTCATGACAATATTGTGCTTATGCTGCAAAGAAAGTATAAAGGAGCACTGGGTAAACTTGGGGAGCTAAAGCTTTACCATGGCTGCTTCGGGACTCTGCTATGGTGGTACAAAGTATGAGGGAAGTGTAGCAGCGACAAAGTGACACTTGCATAGCTCACCAAGCCTTCTCTGATTGGTGGATTGTTATTAGAATCAGAATCAGGTTTATTGCCAAGTAATTTTCATTACAAGGAATTTGTCTTGATTTGCCAGTGCCTACATAAATTACATAAAGAAATATGTAATTTGAAATATGACACAAGCAGGAGCTAAGATTACATAAAACTGAAAAAAATTTAAAGAGGGAGAAAGAAAGAACATGTATGTACATAAAATAAAATACAGTAATGTATTTACAGGTAGTGTGCTGACAGTTTGAAGTTAACTGACCAGTAAAGGGGGAGTGTGTTAATATAACACCTGTGTGCTTTCGTTAATACACAAAAAAAGACTGTCAGAGTCTTTGGCTGAGTTCCACAGTCTGATGGCAGAGGGGAAAAACTGTTCTTATGGCGGGAGGTTTTGGTCTTGATGGACCGCAGCCTCCGGCCAGAGGGGAGAGGTTCAACCAGATGGTGTCCAGGGTGGAAGGGGTCGGCTATTATCCTCCCTGCTCTCCTAAGGGTTCTGGAGGAGGTGGCGACGGAGTCTCATGCCAACGCTTTTGTCCTGTCCATTCAGGTTAAACCAGGGCCAGCGGGCCGCCGCACCCCCTGCCCCAGAGGCCGGGTAGGTGCTGACGACCCGCAGGTCCAGGTCCACCTTGTGGAGACCCCAATTGTCCCCCCGCCGCCTCCCCTCCATAGAGCAGATAGCGGTTAGGGGGGTGACGAAGTCCCGTGCCAACGCCCTTTGGTTTATGATCTCTTGCATTGCTTCAGGAAAACTTTGACCATCGCTACCGTTTGTCTGATCGCCTTTAAACTAAATTTCTTGGCAAGTCTTTTGTTTGCTGTTTTGTTGAGGCCGATCTTTTGAAGAATGACATTGTTCTCTTCGGGCCATTTCCCTCTGGCACCAACCGGGAAGCCGTATGTCTTCACCTCCAAGACTCCCGGGAAGGCTTCTTTGACACAGTCTTCGAATGGTTCGTATTTGGCAA
The DNA here is from genome assembly GCA_037177535.1 of Pseudomugil gertrudae. Taxonomy (NCBI): domain Eukaryota; kingdom Metazoa; phylum Chordata; class Actinopteri; order Atheriniformes; family Pseudomugilidae; genus Pseudomugil; species Pseudomugil gertrudae. The sequence continues at coordinate 10,738,648 of JBAMHV010000008.1, forward strand.
TTTTCATCCATCTCGCAGATGTAAGGGACATACTGTTTTTTTCAAAGCGAATTGTAACATCCACCATCAATGCTTCCGTGTCCTTAGTTAGAATTAGGTCTGGGACACCAGCTCGTCCGGACGCTAGTCTCAACTGTTTTTCCTTATGTACTTCCCAATTGTATTCTGCGGCAGTCGCTGCAAGGAGTTCAACCAGCCGGTCATGATTTTTCTTTCTGTTCCTTTTGAGAGCCGGACATGATCCAATGGCATGTCCTATGGTCTCGCGTTGAACCTTGCAGAGTCTGCATAGATTCACCTCTTTCCTTTGGAATGCCAGGGTAGGGACTGTCATGGTTCTAAGCTTGAGAGCCATGATGAAATCCGAGTCCGAGAAATAGGACTTTCTCGTATTGTGCAACCACGAGTTGCTGATGTTATCGTTTTCAAACAGTGAGATTCCTTTTCCTTGTACTATTTTCTTGGACCACCCTTGGAACTCTGCTTTACGCCATTTTACTTTCTTGAGTTCCTGGAGGGACACCTTCTCCATTAGGGTGGTTCCAAACTCTTCTTTGAGTTTTCGATTTTCAAGTAGATTCTTCCATAGAACCTTAACCATCTGAGGTTGAAAAAGTTTCTTTGACAGATCATGGAATGGGGCATCTTTTCCAGATAGACGCATTACTCTCTTAGCCTGCAAAAGCAGGACTTGGGTTTCCAATTTGGGGATATTCAAACCACCATCCCCGTGAGATGAGTACAGTAAACCGTTTACTGTACACGGATCCAAGTGCAGCCAGCTCTTGACTGCTTTCCTTATAAGCCGATCGCTCTCTCTCAGTTCTTTGACACCCACCATGCCATGATCTGCTTGATACAGAAGCCGGGGGATTGCATACGTTTTAAGCATGGTGAGTCTTTGAGTAGGTTTCAGTTGGGCGGCTGAGATTTTCTGGATCAGAACCTGTAGGTTCAGAATCGTGTGTGGTTTGACTATACCTATGGGTGGAGATATAGCCAGACCTAGGTACTTTGTTCGATCACCTGCATTCATTTGAGGTATTGGACATCCGTCCAATTTCCAAGTATGGAATGGTAAGACTCCCATTGATCTTCCTGCTCTGTCTAACAGGAAGCCAGAACATTTCTTGGGATTCACCCTGAGTCCCGTCATTTCAGTGAAGGAATTGACAATTGCGAGGTTCCGTTCCATACCTTTCACTGAGTTGCTTAGAAGAACCAAATCATCGGCATATGCTAACACCGTGAAGGTGTGGATCCCGAACTGATATCCGTTACCTTCTTGCTCCAGCAGGTGGAGTAGAGGGTCTATTGCCAAGTTGAACAGGGTAGGAGATAGGGGGTCTCCTTGCTTAACTCCTGAGAGAAGCTTAATGGGTGCTGTGTCACCACTTGCCGTTCCTATTTTTGTAAAGCAGCTCCGATATGAGTCTTTGATGAAGTCTCGGAGGAGCGAATCAACCCCTCTCCTTCGGAGCACTTCATCAATATGGAAGTGGGATACTGTGTCGAACGCTTTAGTAAGATCAATGAAGACCACCGCTAGGGTCTTTCTGCTTGACTTACTGTCTTTTATAATGCCGTTTAGCAGAGCAAGCTGGTCCGCACAGCCTCTGCTTTCTGTAAAACCCACTTGGTTTTTATGAAAAGGGGTTATCTCCATCAATCTTTTATTGATTATGTGAGACAACGTTCTGCATAGAATTGAACTTATAGTAATCGGACGCCATTGGTTCAGGCATCTGAGTTCTTCAGTTGTGTTCCCTTTTGGAATTAAAGTCGTTTGACTTTCTTTGAGGGAGGTAGCCAGGCGTCCGTTGATCAGCATGCCGTTGAACAACACTGCTATTTGTGGTAACAGGGAGTTGTGTTTGATAAGGGATTCCCTTGTTAAGCCATCTGGACCGGGTGCAGTGTTGTTCGCTTCTTCTCTGAGCGTTTTTCTTATTTCGTTTTCACTGATAGGCGCGTAGAGCCTTTTGTTATTGATGGGCTCAATATTTCCAAATTGTCCCAGTGTTACAAACTGGTCTTTCCGTTCCCAAACCTCTTTGTACCCCATCTCCACAACTTTTTGGGGAATTGGGCAGGTAAGTTGGAGCGTGTTGTCCAACACAAGGTGGGCTGCCATTTGAGGTTTCTTTTCGAATAACTGTTGTAAGTATTTATACTTGCACCTATTGCTTGTTCTGTCCAGATGGAGCAATTTTGAGCTAGTCTTTTTCCGAAATCGCTGCTGGCGGAGTTTCCTTGGTAGGACCTTTCTTATATTTTTGATGATTTTGTCAATGCTTGAGAGGGACAGGGGAAACCGGAGTTTCCTCCTTCCCATTGTCCTTTTTTGGTTGAGTACCGTCAATAGGTGATCTCTCAAGCCATGAACTGGTTCCGGCATGGGAACATTTTCTTTCAGTTTCCTAGTCAAATCACGATGGCACATTTCTGGTTCAACTCGGGAGGTAGAACCTTTTGCAATTTCCTGGAAATAGTGTCTCGGGTGCTTGACTCGAATATGCAGATTTAGGCCAAGTTTCGAGAAAGTTTTAGGACATATGGGACATTGTGAGTCTCCTGTCTTTCCAGGTTTGCTAACTCTGCATTTCGGGGTATGCCGGAGAAGCATTTCGGGTGTATCAAAGGTACGGAGACATTTCAAACAGGAAAAGGTTAATTTCCTTGGGGCATGTATGCTCCTGATATGCCGATCAGCTGATCTTATGGTAGGAAGAAAAGCCGAGCATAAGGGGCAGTTCTGATTCTTGAAAGGGGCCCGGAGGCATATTAATACCGAAGAGGGTACTCTCCCTCTGGCCTTGGGCTGAGAGCACCACTTCATGTAACAGCTAAGGATCAGGATATTCTTCGGGACCTTAGCTTTCCCAAACAAATTCCTTTTTGGAGGCTTGGATAGCCTGGGACGTTTAGGAGAGTCTCCTGACTCAGCCAGTACGGGCTCAGGGGGGGACCTTTTGCCCAACAATTTCCCTTTTGACTCTTTAGGATGCTCGCTGTCTGTGCTTCTAGAGAGGCGTTTTCCAAAGGCTGTAGATTTACGTCCCACCAGAGTTCTCCTAGGAGTTGAAGAAGCATGGAGTCTCTGATTCATGGGGCTGGACGGGCTCGACCCGGACATCTTGTCCTAGAAAAATAGATAACCGTTAGAGTCTCCAAGCTATTGGGCATTAATTAAGTGGAAAAGAAAGGAATACACAATAACATTTTCCAAACTCAATGTTGTATCCTTTATTGGTAGGAACATAGTCTCCAGTGTCCGCAAGCGCTCCACTGATCCTCCCTCGAGACATCCTTAAGAGTCATAGTTACTCCCGCCGTTTACCCGCGCTTCATTGAATTTCTTCACTTTGACAGCGGGTGGTATGACGTATTCAGTCTTTCTCCAGTTCTCTCATCTCTCTCTTGCTTTCTCTATTAGGCATCTCTGCTGCAGCGTTGACTCCAACAGCATACTTGATGAGAATTCCAGCATAGTTCCCAAGACTCAACACACACACACACACACATACACATACACACACAGTTGTATGAGACATTGGTAGGTTAAGCGCAAAGTCTGGCACTGATCCTGATCTGTTACCAACGGTTTCATGAGGGCTGTACCCTTTACCGCTCTATTTTCTGGCCATGGGGTCTTTGTTTACTGATGGGGTGCAGATGAAAAAGCAAAAAACAAATGTGTTTGATAAAAACCATGTCATAAAATAAACCAAAGAGCAAACATATAAAAACTAAGCATTTGGATACCCAAGTACACAAAATACATTACATGCCTGGTTCCACACCTTAATCCACACCACTGGGTAAAACAAGGAGTTCGGCATCGTGACATAAAATAAACTAATGTTCCAATCAGCAGCATGGGAGGACTCGCAAGAAGCCATTAGGTGTCATGAGTGGGAGTACTGCCATTGTCAAGTGATGCCATTTAATGGACTGGAGAGAAACGTCCATTAAAGTTATGTTTGGTATGAATTTTTTCTTTTAATCAACACTTTTAAAGTTTACTTTAGGATATTTAATGTTACGAAAGAACAATTACAACAGTTGGAAGGAACATCTCTCTCATTTTTTTGTAAATGACCAAAGCCACTGGTTTTGTTGCTTTTTTTTCTGCAGTTTGGTTTTATAGGTAAATTATATTTACATATACCCGATTATTAAACCATTTTTACAAACAGTCTGAATGTTTATATAAGCACTGATGGTTATCAGTATTTCATGGCTAGATGGGTCATCAACCTTAAAATATGGCACAGAAACTTTTGTTGCTGTAGATGAATATCTATGCTAAGTAACAACTGGTCACTGTAGCAAGATCTCCACATAAAATGCAAATGTGTTCATTTCACAAAGTGTTTAATCAGATTCTGTCATAGTTTTTAGTTCAGTGCATGGTTTTTCCAGCCGTCTCTGAAAGCATCCCTCCTCAGCATTGATTAGCTCATGCCTTCCACCTGTGCTAGGGCTGGGCGATTAATCGAATTTTAATTGTGATTTCGATTTTGGTTTTTAACGATCATAAAATAAAACAGGTCGATTATTTGCTCCTTCGCTGTTTACTCTCGTGCTGCTTACAGTTGCATTTTGAGCGTAACTGGCATTGCAGCGCTCTGCTATAAGCCCCTCCCACTTCCGCTCTGGTTTGATTCAGCGCGACTTGTGG
>JBAMHV010000008.1:10774074-10785020 GCA_037177535.1 Pseudomugil gertrudae
CTGGGTCAAGAGGTCTCTGATGTATTTTGGACCTAAACCTTTCAGAGATTTATAAACTAGTAACAGAACTTTAAAGTGGTGGTGGTGTGGTGGTTTGCACCGCTGCCTCGTGACAAGTTAGTTGGTGTCTTTCAATCTTTCCGAGCTGTGAATGTCAGTGGTAGTTTGTCTTTATGTTCATTTGTGATGGACCAACAACTTGTTCAGGGTGTATACTGTCACGAGCCTAGTAACTACTGGGACAAGCTTCAGCCTCCCATTACCCTGCTGGAATAAGCAGAACAACAGCTGGATGGATGGTGAAGAAAAATGTCATTATTAAGCATATTGTCTGATAATTACTTTTATGTGTACATAATGAATATTTATCTGTAGTATATTGTGTGTGTGTGTGTGTGTGTGAGCATTTTCTCATCATTAGTTTATTAATTTATATTCTCATGAATGTGCACAATTTGGAGAAGATCACTAATCACTTATTATTATTCCAAAATAAAATACATTGTGTAACTATACCCATTGTCAATGCAGTGAATTCAGCAAAACTTTCAAGTACATTGATCTCCTACAAAGAAAAGTTAGAAGCCACATAACATTGTGCGTGTATACTGGATAAGGAAAGTGATCCAATTAAACCCAAGCAAACCAGAGCTGTAACCATTCTGAATGAGCTTTGAGGGCTCCACCAAAGAGCAATTAATTTTTCATGGCTACGAATGAATTAAACTTTTTATTAATAAAAAAAAGGAGTAAACAGTACAAAGCTTTTATGTGCATTTGTTTCTTGTTTGAAGGGAACCTCTATGGTAATTTGTTTTTCCCCATTAGCCTTGGAGTTTAAATGAAAATTACTTTAATTCCAAATGTTGTCTGCACCGATGCTAAAATGCAACCCACATATAGTTCAGTTGCTCTGTGGACTCCTATGCACTGTAGTAGAGACTGTCATGCACTCTGGCTATGTGTACTGAACATAGATACTCTTGAAATGATTAGACGCTTGCATCTCGACTACACTCATTGCAAGATAAAAGTGCCATTATATCATCGCCCATCGCCTTGGGGAACAAGCCACGAGTGCTTGGAGACCTTGGTCATTACATCACTGGCAGGATCCTGGGGCAAAAGGAGCTGTTGCTCTGTAGCAGGCAGGAACTGGGCCATGTGCAAGCTCATCATTGCTAATGCTTGATAATGGTGCAAATGCATTGGTTAGATGGACTGGTCAGGGACTGCTTGATCATACACCACTCCTGGGGTCTCATGTACAAAGATTTGAATGGATATCATACTGAAGTATGGTGTAGTACTTGCACTTAAAAAATACTCGTGTATAAATCTCTTTGTATACTCGTTCCAGCGCTTCTTCGCTTGATAAATTCCAACTGACTCGGATCTGAGCGCAGCTTCACGAGTTAAAGGTTTGGGTGGTAGTACGCACAGATCCACAAAAACTATTTTCTGTAACACGACAGAAATGTTCTTTTCATGAGTACAATCCCTTTGTACATAAGGCCACTGGGCTTTAGATGACCATGCATCCAGACCAGCATCTAATGATAATAATAAAAATCATAATAATGATAAAGTCACATTATGTGGCAGATATGCATGTGCCCATTCCAACCCTCAGCAGTTGTTTTCATACAGTCATGTTTCATAACAGAACTTTTGTAATCCAGCCCACTCCAGTACTTATTTTATCTCAATTATCATTCAAAGGACCATGTTGTGTATTCTGGGTTATTTCAAAGTAAAAACAAACTGACTGAAGTGGGTGTGCAAGTGGGCATGGAACAGCTAAACAGGATATGCTGCTATTATGAATGAATCTACATTCTTGTTGGTCATGTGAGATTACAAGATCAATACTGTATTTTGAGGTTGCATTCTTATATAAAACTGGCACAAAATGTCTTTAATTTTTACATCATTAATTTTACAAACTAAATAAAACCGAATGAACACACAGTGACGTTTCAACAGGACAAGAAAAAGAACAAAATGGTTTGCCTATAGTAGCCCTACCTAACTTTCTGATCTTCCCAATATGTTTTGTGCCTCCTTTAGACAACACATTCTCATTCATATCCTGCAGTTTTGTAGACTGAGAAACACTTTCCACAAGGTTTTTCCACTATGCAGCCTCACATTATTGTAAAATAGTAAAAAAATGTTGTTAATAATCATTTCATCACTAAATGGCTGTTTCCTTAATGAATATTACTCAACGTGTACGATGTGCATGCCATTGCACAGTCAAAATGGAGGAATGTTCATTTTGATAAGTAAAACACTATTGTAAATCACAGGAAATAACCAACCATTGTCATAAAAATGATCATTTATGCTTAATTTGTTGAGGTAGACTAGCACTATGGCAGGCTTGTCCTGGTAGTTAGCACTGGGCCTTGTTTTTTTAACATATATTTCTCAAAGAATGAACTTTTTCAACACTGCAAGTGTCTCTTAAATGTTATTTATGTATTTTCTAGCATTTAAACTAACAACCTGGACATAATGAAGCCCTCTTCTGTTAAACAGCTGTTTATTGTCTGTGTGGAGTTTTACTGTTTACGCTGATTAAAACATGACAACAATGGATTATGCGTGAGGAACAAACACGATGAGCAACAGTAGCAAGAGACTCTTATTTAGGGGGCGACATGGCAACTTGCTCTCAGATAGAAGACGACAAAAACGTGCCATTGTTGTCTGTCTAAAAATCCTGAAATGACTACAGATGACATAAAATGACTATAGTGGGGTGGCTGTTGCTCAGGGAAAGGGCAATCGTCTTCCAAGGTTGGTGGATCAATTCCCGGCTTCTCCGAACTACATGAATACGTGTCCTTGGGCAAAACACTGAGCCCCGCATTGCCCTCTGATGTGTCTCTTGGGATACGAGTGTGTGAATAGTTTAATGTGACATCCAGTGTAAAGCACTCAACATGACTGGAAAAGTGCTATATAAATACAAGTCTACTTACCATAGCTATGGAGAAAGAAAAGGACTTTCCCAGTAATTAGCAGGTGAGGTGCAGGGAACACCCTGGACAAGTCGTTAATCCATCATATAGCCATTTTATGCAGGTTATCCCTGTGTTAGTGAGTTCTCTCCAGGTAATCCGGCTTTCTCCCACCATCTAAAGACACGCATGTTAGGTTAACTGGTTACTCTAAATAGTCTCTCTGAGTGATTGTTTGTCTCTCTGTTTCAGCCCCAGAAATCTTATCTGATCTTATCGGATATTACCTTCATCCCAGACAGCTAAGTGGCCCAAACAGACTTAGCTTATCCATCTCTTTCCTCTTCCCCCGGCATTCACTAACTTTGCCCTGTTAACTTAACCCAACAGATTTCTTTATTCATTTGTAGGATTTAACAAATCAGACTAAATGTGTGCACACGTGGCAGGAATGTCTCATGTTGAATAGCTCTTTAGTTTTATACAAAATGCAGTTCTTTAGTTTTTTGCTTCACACCACTACTTCCCATCTCCCATGTGTTGTTAAAGTGAAAAACCTGGTGGCAATTTTGCCTGATGCTATGATTTGGGGTAAAAAGAGATAGAAAGAGATTCCATGTTCAAGATGAGTGCACTACAGACTATAAAGGCTCTCCTAAAGCATAGTCCATAAAGTGGTCATCCTTGATGCTGCATGGTGCAGTTTAATGCAGAACTACAGCAAGAGACAACATCCTACACGTCAGACTCCAGAGTCTCTGAGCCCACTCACGCCTCTGCTGTAGGTGTGTCCACTGAAAAATGAGGCTGCAACTGATCTTACATTGTCTTTCAGAGCTAACTTACTGATTGAAAACACTGTTATTACCAGATCATCAGCTTACAACCAGGCATAATAAAGTTTCCTGCAAGACAGCTCAACTTTTGACAACATCATCATCTCGTTCTCACAGCAAATAGATGCCTCATAGAAAGCCGTTGTCAAAAACTGTGTTAACAACACACTGACACACATGAAGGAGCAAAGCATGCATCTCAGAGGACCAAAGCTCAGTACTTCTACGTTCTAAGAACTTTTGCCTATTATCATTAGGCAAAGACTACAAGAAATCATTTGTTAACATCTAAAACGTTCGTTTTTTGGGTTCAGTAGTGCATAAATAAATCTATGAATGATTAACGTGTATATCTGCACACTGACTGGTGGGGAAAAATATTTTTTCTTTATTTAAACAATTAACAAAATCACTAAAATAATATGTGCTAAGAGACTTTCAGACTTTCGAATCACAAGCGTAACATTTGATGCAGCTTAGATTGTAATGAAGACCAACTCTGTTTTGTTCAGTACTAAAAATGCCATGTTCATGATTTAAATGTTTCCATGTTGTGAGCAAGAACAGCTAGTCAGGGGAGGGGAGCTGGTTTTATGCGATGCAACAGTGACATCTTGTGGTCATTTTTATTCATGACACCGTGAAACAAAGGACACAACTTTGTATGCTTGGTAGGGACAAAACCTTTTCCTTGCTTTCCAGGGTGTGTATACCACAGGCTCACAGAGACAATTACTGACAGCATTTATAGAGCAGTAACATGGCTTTACACATGTAACATTATGCACATTTTTCCTCTCACATTCTTTGTTGTGTCATTTAAATATCACTGCAACTGAATTACTTAGTTAATCTAACAGCCCAAACATTTCCAGCTACTGAAAGAAATATTAATAAGTAGGCGATACCTTACCAAAACAAGTTTCCATGTATTTCTGCAGATAAACCTGTTTGTGCTAAATAATGTGTCTTTTGATTGAGTGATTTAAACAAAAAGAAACACTAAATTGTGTTCAATAAAAATAAGTAAGTTACTATAGAGTCTGAGCAAGAGCGGGATGAAGTTAAAAAAAAAAAGCATTTATGTCCAAAATTACTCCTGAAAACCTTGGTGTCATCAATACACTTGCCAATTCCCACCAGTTTTACGGGGACCCATTGAAATCAAGGATGTATTATGAAGCATTATAAAGGAAAGATACTATACATCCTTTCTATCCACTATGTGAAACCAACTTTATGGGTCCAAGGTAATTTATTCTGGCCAAAATGTTCCACATACATTGGCCGATTTCTTGTTGTAAATTAGTATAATGGTAAATAAGAGACACTAAAGAACACACATGCTCACATTGCTTCTATTCTATTCTATGGGCATTTGACAGGTACTATCCAAAGCCATTTACATGGGATAAGTGATCAAATAACCATAGCAATTAACCTAACATGCATGTCTTGTGGGTGGGAGGAAGCTGGCGTACCTGAAGAGAACCCATGCATACATGGGGAGAACATGCAAACTCCATACAGAAAGACCACTCTTTGGACCCCCCGCCCCAGCCGAGGCTTGAACTAATGCCACCATGCTTTATAAGTACACACTTTTAAGTCCCCCTCTTTTAGTTTTACTTATCTACTCTACATGTTTACTTATGTGTGCAAAAGAATAAAAACATAATCTTAACTTTTGAACATATAAAACATACACAGTTAAAATAGCTACTGCTCTGATATTTCCTCTAAAGGCAACAAACTGTATCAAAGACTAGATTTGTCTCCACATCTAAATCAGGTGTTAATGACATGAATACTGTTTTTATCTTTAAGTAACCTTTATTACATCACCACATATGGATAATTTTGTGACACTACTGGTCATTATACTGACATAATGACAAGCGTGTCAAGGCTATATGACAGTCATAATGAAACATGGCAGCCGCTCCACTGTCTTCAAATGTCAGCTGAATGTGGAACAGAGGCGAAGATAATGTGATGTGATGATGCCACTGACACGAACTCAAACCAGGGATTCAGGAATCAGAAAGTGAGACCATTCATTTCTGTGTCATTTGTCTTGATGTATGTAAAAGTGATGCAAAAAGATTAATAAACAGTTCATTAAAATGCAGAGGAAAATAGAAAGCTACTAACCCAGTATTAGTATAGAGTCTTCTTTCTTAATTAGTTTTTCCAGGCGGTTTTGGATTGTGGAAAAGCTTCCCAGCCAGTCATAGCACTGTTCTGTCTCGTATCGCTCGTCCCAGTAGGCAACTTCTTTGTATCTGGAGTTGTTGTCTGGTAAGTAGTTCATAATCTCTGCAACATGTTGATATAAAAAGTGTAAATACAATGTGCTTCATAATCAACTATGTTAAAACGTTTACTGTAACACTCAAGCTGTGCTGCCAAATCTATTTAGGAGTAACGGAGCTCATAAAATCTAAGTTTATATAAACCCATATAGGAGAAGAAATATCCTTCATTGTCTTTCCAGAATAAAAAAATCAAGTCATCTAAAAAATCCTAATTTGGTGCCATGCTTTCTATTAATTATTCTGACATGTATGAATAATCTACAAGTCTGTTACTGAAAGTGTAATCTCTGCTGAAGCAGCAGCATCAGAACCAGACTTGAAAAGAATCAACAAACTGATCAAGAAAGCTGGTACTGCACAGGCTGATGAAGATGATGGAGGATTCTTCACACCGTCTCCACAACACAATGATGAAACAACGGTGTGTGTTCAGTAAGAGGCTTATTCAGGTCTGATGTAGGACTGAGAGATACAGAAGATCCTTCCTTCCTAGAGCCATCAGCCTCAAGAACAAGACCCTTCACTAATTAATTTTGTATTTTAAAAAAAAAACTACTATAATTGTAATTTCCCTCTGGGATCAATAAAGTATTTTTCATTTAATTTCATGTAAAATCCAAGTTATAAGGTGCCAGAATTCAGTAATAACTTTTTCTCTTTGAAAAGGTTTATGATGAACAAAGGTAATCTTCAAATAAAAACAGATTATTTATTCTTGACATATGGATCATTTTTAGGTGGATGCATTCAATTATGTTATAAGAAAAAAATCAGTTTACAGTAGAGGGGTTACATTCAATAACTATTGTAACAATCTTTTCATCATTTTTAAATCAAGATGCCTAAAATAAATTAATTGTATTCAATAAATACAGTCAATTTCAACATGATTTGAAAGCTTTTCCATCTATTTATCATAACCTGGAAGCGGTTACGTGATGTTTGGTGCCCGGAAACTTAAAACATTCAAACCACGCCCACAACGCACTGCGCATGCGGGAAAAATCCAACAACCCTCCGCGACAAACCTGTTTAATCTAGTCAAAGAGACTGTAACACAATGTAGCGTATCTTAACAGAATGACCGAGAATGACCTCTAAATTACATAAGACTTACTTGTTAGTTACAAAGTTCCAAGCACCTCTGCAGGCAGTAAAATGTTAGCCGGTACTTCACTTCGAATGAATCCACGTGTTGTAATTGAGAGCAACAAATAGTCCTTGGGCAGAATGGGAAACCCTATTGCAATCATAAAAACATAAAAGCATAGATACCCAAAGAAAACTAAGCTAAACCCTATCTAAAATAGAAGCATTAATGTGCACTTTCTTACAAAGTGACACTGACACATCCTCTCCTAATATGTCTGAAAGAGGATGTTAGTAAGAGGCGGAGCAACACGTTTTAACACGTGGATGTGCTTCAGTTATGAGGCTTTCACATACTGCTTGAAAAATCTCGGTGTTGCATTCAAGTTATCTTAAAGAAGCAAAGTTTCTCTTGACTTTAAGCATACTTAAGATGTTATATTTGAATACAATTATTTATTTTCTACTTTCTGCAACACATTTCAGTAAGGGAAAACTGGGGTGTTTCAGGGTTTTACTAAAGAGCCATTTAAAGAGAGTCATGCTCATTAATCTGTAATGACATCAACATGTTGTCAGTTACCACTAATATTTCTTATGGAGTGATTGGAATGATTTATAAGTATGAATTTGTGAAAGATCATGATTAAGTGTGTTTTTAATTTAGATGATATGTTTGGATATGAGAAGGCTTATTTTTAATTTGATCCTCACATTGTTATAATTTTATATTAAAAAAAAGCCTTTTGCACTGCTCTTTAGTATGAATAGTGTTATATAAATTTTTTTTATTTGATATATTTTATAGATTTATAGCCCAAAGTTAACATATTGTTATGCAGTTTTTGCTACTTGACAATATTATTTTGCATCCAGATTAAGATTAATTCAGTCCTACAAAGACTCGCTCCAACTTGACTCAAAATAAATGGATCCATCAGCTTATCAGTTCTGCACAATGACTTATTATATTGTTTTAAGTGTGTTGGAGCAGGAGCATATTGAAAACCTGCAGAACTGTGGATCTCGTATGGCTTATTGATTAACCCTGTTTCAGAAGATGTGACATAGACGTACGGCCGCATAATTCTTGTTAGCAGTCTGAAATGCATCTTATTGGCATTTCCACCCTGCTAAGATAACCTCCATAAACACTTAAATTTGGAAACAATTTATAGGATATCATCTTTGACTTGAACTCTGTGTCCAACTGACTGCACGTTGAAAGAAAAAGTAAAAAAAGAAGAAAGAAATATATGTTAATATATCTTTACTAGTAGTTTCTACTGCTTCATTCCACTGCCTCTCTTCATACTCACAACTCCTAATCCCTCCATTACTTGCTTATATATTTATATAGCAGCTATTTTAACCGCTTAAAGCTGCATCATAAGTAAAAACAACAACTAGGGTTTAAATATCTGTGATAGGTTCCAGCCCCCTGCCACCTTGAACTGGATTAAGCTGTATCGAAGCTGGATGGGATGGTGTGATTTTTCACTTGTGACAGTGGAGGGCACAAAAACTTAAAAAACTTAAAAATAGTTATGTAGATCTGGTCATGTGTGCAATTCAACTGAATTACTCCAGAGAGACATAAACATGAACACATTTACAAACACACAGACAGTTACTCAAAATCTTTTTAAACACATGTTAATTTAATGCAAGAAAATGCTTTTTAAAAAGCCTCAAGCAGAGCACACTGATGTCAAAGAACATTTCAATGTAACTAAAAAAGACACTGAAGCACTGAGAGCAAATAACCAGAAAACAGACAGAAATGAATTTTTAAAACATGTACTATTGACATTATGCAAGATTAAAGCAATGCAGTGACATGTCTGAGGAAACACACACATCATTATATGTACAACATAAAAAGAGAAAGCAGTTACTTAAAGATGCTGAGTGTAAAAATGATGTTAAGTGGTGAAAATGGGCATAGAAATAAATTAATATCAAGCACAGTGTGAAAGGTTCATGGCTGTCAGTGAGCAAAATTCTTGTTGACATAAACGTTTTAATCTGCGAGTGAACCCAGCGGCCTCAAGTGCAGCGATGACTGCACTAATATATTTGTACTTTTTTTATTCTATGTCCCTTTATAAGCGACACCAATCCCAAACAGGGCTAATAAAACCCAGCAATAACTGCAGCTTTAGAACACAGATTTCATACTTTGTACACAGTTGTTTATCATTTTGAGACACCATGGTAAAAAGGGAGGGCCAAATACGGCAGCTGCTGTGAGCGAGTATCCCCAAAAGTAGATGTGGAGATTTAAACAACTATTTTATTAAAATAATTATATACCCATTAAATAAAAATTTTAATGACCTTTTTTCTGTCATCAACATTTTATTTTTACATACTGCAGCTTTAAAATGAAAGTATGCAAAATGATGGCCCAAGACTCACAAGACAAAACACATGTGCTGTATGAATGAACCTCTTCAGAAGATAAACAAGCAAAGATGAAGTAGAAAGAAAGAAACAGTATTACGTACCTCCAAAAAGCAACAAATGAAATATATTTAAGTTGTGTTATTCTACTTAAAAGTTTAATATATTTATCATATATACAGTATATACACATTTCACTGTACAATTGTGCTATGTATAACTGTGCATGTGACCTCTGTGAACATATATGCATGTCAGCATCAGTGAGATCAGATAGTGACGGCTGTGCAGTAAAGATTCATTAAACATTTGTTCCTTCTCAGTGCAGGATGTCTGTTTATGGCAGTAATAAACATACTGCAGTTAGGTATCAGTTATCAGATGAAGCTCATTTATTGTTTTTCACTGCAAAAAGACCAGCTCTAAAAATGTATGGATAATATTTGCATGCCAGCAAAGCACACACAACCAAGAATCTGATTTCATTGAGAGTACACATACACAGACCCACAACTCTGCAAACAAGAGTCATTTCCTATTTTCCCCTGCAGATGGTAGCATCACATTGGTATTTCTTGAATTTTTCCTACTAGCTGTAATAATACATTTTCTAATAAGCCAACCATGATCATATCATTTCACTCTCTGCTGATGAGAAGCTGTTTGTTCACTGTTTTGCTTACAGAATAAAGCCTGTGTGTTTTTCTGCTGAATGTACACTGATGTGAAGAGCAGCAGAGGGAATAAAAATATGATTCATTAACTGTAAGAATACATTTATCCTCATCAACAAATGGCCTTTTCAGTGTCAAACTTACATGATTAGATCCTAAACTGTTGGATTTCCTTTCAAGTGCATCACAAGTAATCTTATTTCCCATTTCGCATGCTGAACTGCAGTCACCGGTAGCGCTCCACATATTCCTGGAAGAGAATGTTTTCTGGAAATCTTTCTTTTATTCCTACTTCACCAGTATGGATGAATAATCAGTCATCAAAGAGAAAATACAGTACTGTACTTTGCAATCTCTTCATCTGGGAGAACTCTGTAAGAGGTTCATGAACAAATCCACATGCTTTACTTTGCACCTTACTTCGTTCCACCACAAACTCAAAATTGATTGATAAAAAGGGCTTGTTAGAAAGTCTTAGAAAGTTTTGTTTTAACCCAACTTACTTTTCACAGGAAACATTTGGACTTTTTCAGCCATAGGACTGTTTTTGGCATATGTTCCACACAGAGCACTTCGTTCTCAGACTGCAGGTCTACTTGTGGTTCCCAGAATCTCTAAGAAAACAATGGGAGGGAGAACCTTCAGCTATCAGGC
>JBAMHV010000008.1:10787736-10806194 GCA_037177535.1 Pseudomugil gertrudae
GATGGCTGCCCTCCCTGAGCCGGGTTCTGCTGGAGGTTTTGTCTTCCTCTTATAAGGGAGTTTTCCTTCCCACTGTCATCCAATGCTTGCTCAGGCTGGGGATTGCATCAAAGTTAATATTCAATGCAATCTTATGGTTTCCCTTATCTAGGCTATTTGATGAATTGGCTCAATAAGATGTGAAGCGCCCTGAGATAACACTGTCATGAAGTGGTGCTATATAAATAAAGTTGAATTGAATTGAATGGAATTTTTTCACCAGGACATTCAAACATGGCGAGTTTGTGTGATCAATAACATTAATGTATTTCTGTTTGAGCAAGCAAGTTCCAGGGGACATGATGGACCACTGAAAAGGGGTCTTCAGAAATGTAAAGAAAAAGGGTTAGTGCCATTAAAACATTCCCTGTGATGGTAAAATGTCTACGCTTAAACTAAAGAAGCTGAACTGAAATGAGACATTAATTAATTACCACACATTTATTACTTTCCCCCTGCGGCATGTAGTCTTTGGTTGCTTGTTTCTCTATTATAAGTTGCTTCCTTCATCAGAATGAATTAATTCCGTATTATACACACTTCCTGGCCAAAAGGAAAGACGTCTACTAAATTTAACCAAGGATAAAAGGTCTGAGCCTGTTGGATAATTACTGCATGGATCATTTTCCAGCTGGCAACAAGTTGTTTAAGTTACATCTCTTAGACCACAGTGTAGAAAGACACGTCCACTGCCAGTGGAAAAGATGTCAGTCTGTTTGAGAAAGGTCAAAGCATTGGCATGCATCAAGCACTGAGTGGCAGAAACTACTCCAATTTGGTCAAGAACTGTCAAAATCATTAAAAACTGTTAGAATGTGGAACCATCTTAGTGAAGACGGTATAATTCCTAAATAATGAAGATCTGTGATCACTTAAACATTTGGTGAAATCAAATTAAAGAAAAGAAAAAGAACGGTAAAACCAAGGACTATGATTTAAAGTGATAGAAAGCCCACATACAATGTAAAGGGAACTCAATGGATTGGATTTATAACAAAATTACTAATCAGTGAGGCTAACTGGAGGGAAAAAGGTTTAAATTAGCTAGAGTGCATAAAGATTTGCCTCTGGGACAATGGAAGAGGGTCATGTGGTCTGATGAGTAATGCCACAGCAAATGCATGCTGCAATCAAAGCAAACACATTAGTGCCACTTTAATAGCATTATTTATAGCATTGCAACAGGTGAAATGCCCATAGGTGCATTCCTGGTCTGATACCAGGACTTATTACCTGTATCACAGAAACATGGTCTAACAAATTTAGAGAAAAAAAAGCACCTGAAATCATGACAAAAAGATGACGGCATAAAAAGGAAAAGAATGGCTTCAAAGAGATGCAGAGCAAACCTGTAAGATAAAAATATGACCCTGCAGGCAAATTAGGAAAGAAAACATCCTGGTAGCTTTTATTATTTTATTTGAACAAAAGAAAAATTAAAACTTCACTTGAATCAATGTGTCTTTAACACTAAACACAAAATGACTACGCAGGCATGGATCATAAAAAATACTGCCAAATGACTCAAATAAGACAAAATAAGTCAATAAAAAAGAATATGTGACACAAATTAGAAATAGGCTAATTGGCTATATCCAACCCTCAACACAAAACAAACATCATGGAAAATAACAGTTATCTTGATATGAGCATGACCCAAACATGTATCTAAATGATTTAAGTTTTGTGTGTGTGTTTTGTGTCTAGTAGCAAATGAGCGGTACAATCATGCATCCATTGTTTCATTTTGCTTGCCTGTCCTCTCCAGAAAATGAGCTGAAAGTAACACAATGCCTTTACTGTAGCCCATGCTGTGGGTACTGCATCACAGTTATGTAACCTCACCGGTAACACATGGGGGTACCATCATTTTAAAGACTTGCTCATGAACAACATCCTGTAAAGAGTGTCTGGCTCAAGCTTGGAACTTCACTGGAGTAAAGGTAAAAGAGTTTGGAGTCCACTCAGATGAGATGAAGGTGCAGGGAATAATGTGAGTGAGATTCCTCTGCATAGTGGAAACACTTTCCCAGACCACGTGACAGGGATGCTCACACACCGGCTCATCTCCGCTGGTGCTCTCCTGCTGCCATGGGCTCCTGGACTCTCAGCTTCCCACAAACATACATGGAAGGAAGGCGATCCCGCATGTAACCCCTGCTCTTTTCTATCGCTTTCTCTTCTTTTTCTCTTCTTTTTGCTTTGTTTTCTCTTCTTCTCCTCTCAGTAAGTCACAGTTATGGCTTGGCCGTGTATCAGCAGAGTGTGTTGCCTGGCTCGCTTCTGGAATCAGTTCGACAAATCCGACCTCTCCGTCCCGCTAACTATCCAAAACTACTCGGACATCGCCGACCAGGAGGTGCGATCCGTCACCAAGCAGGTCTCCGACTCGGAGCGCGCGCCCGGGAATAACTCACCTGCTCCGGACCCGCGCGCCAAAGGCTCCCCTAAGGCGCACACAGAGGGTTCGGGGGCCCGGAGATCTTTCAGAGGACGGCGGGAGCCAAGCTACAAGCCCCGGGAGGACTACCACCCGCCTGGGGTGCCGTTCCCCAGCGTTACTCAGTACAAACAGGATTTTAAACCTTGGCCCATTCCTAGGAAGGAGAATTTCCCTTGGATTAGTAACGGGGGGAAAACTGTTTCGGGTAGCCCGGCGCATTCAGGAGAGACCCGAGCTGACAGAGAGGAGCGGGGCAAAGGGCACACATGGGGGGAGCAGCAGGTGATGGAGGAGAGTAAAACCAGTTCCTACAGGTATGATGTTGGACTTGTTTCAGCACCACGCGCTGTCCATCTGAACCCAGGACCTGTTCTGCTGATGCCTGATGAGACCTGATTTATTTATAGCTCTGAGAGGTCCAAGGTTGACTCAGTTTGGGTGTGAGGTTGATCAATAATTCTCTTAAACATTCGATATTAATGCAGTGAGGGGGTTCAGGTATAAATATTTGATTTACTTTGGTTTCTATTTTAGGGATTAAATACAACTCCCAGTAAAGCTGATCCTATTCATAATGGGAAAAGTGCTAAGTCAGCTGTGCAGCCAGTCATATTGTTGGTTCAAAAGATTAACACGTTTAGTTTGAACCTTTACTCATGCATTTCTTTCCTCTAGGCAAGAGTACAGGCCATGGACAGGGGCGAAACCAGCCAAAAGTGCAAGGAGAAACCCCTCGGTGCAGTATTCTAGCCCAGGGACAGAAGCCACCCACATCCCACGTGAGACTAGCTACCAGGCTGCCTACAGTGGGGAGGTTAGCAGGATGCATCAGGGAGAGTACATTTTCCCATCCACTGCCTCTATACAACTTCCCACTATTGTTCGGCACACCCCCGCTGCCCCACAAACCGGTAGCTCGCCCATCCCCTCCAACCTCCAGCAAAGCATCCTGCCCGAGAGGAGCGAGCCCAGTGGAACAACCAAAGGAGAGGTGAGGACACATTGTTGAGGATTTGCCTCTTTACTTTTTTTTTATTTATTTAAACACTGTAGGTTTTAAGACTTGATCTGCAGATTTAAACAGCAGCTTGCTCCTTCTGAAAGTCATCTTTGCTCCCAGGCGGCCTGTTGCTGTTGGGGCATCTCAGAAAAGTGATACAGCATTCTGTCCCTAAGCAGCTGAAAGTGACCCAGCTGTTTAAAACAGGCCATGTGCTCTGTTAGGTAACACTTCTGGTGCTACGCTCGTTACTCTGACCTGAATAAAACAGGGTTGATGAGAAATCTAAATGATTAAGTTCTCCAACTGTTGCCTATTTTACAGGGAACATTACTTAACCATCTGCCAATCAGATATAGTAATCATAGCAACAACTAAATACTTTCACTTCATTCAGTTAGTCATTTTTACATTTAGGGGAAATGACCTGAACAGAAACCAGTTCCCTTTTAGATCCTCTAATCAAACATGCCATCTCTATCTTCAAAACACAATTAGCTCAAATAATTTAAACAATAAATTCACTTCAACATTTACATTTTGCATGGTTAAAGTGGGATTTTTCTGACCAGTATACAAAAACAATGCACAGGAAGTATAGCTTAAATGTATACAGTAAGTAAATGACAACCAAAAGCTATCAGCATATTTCTTTCTTGAGGAAGCTGAAAAATTACATAAGATATTTACACAATTCTCCCATTTTCCCCAGAGTTGCATTATTAACCTTATTAGAGACAAAAAGAAAGTATATGAAGACAGCTTTATCATGCAATTGGAGATATAAAGCAACGTTTACATCACAAAGTATCAGGGTTTGCTGTGGAGAATGACATCTGATTGGTTTTATGTGAAGAAAAACCACTGGATTAAGCTCTTCTACCTGGTTGTTATTTTACTGTTTTCTTGCCAGCTTGTCTGACGGTTAAAACTTTTTTATTCCGGGAATGTCCCGAGGTTTAGTGGCATCCCTTCCCTACCCACCCTTCTCAGCACCATCTGCCAACACAGTTCTAACTGGACCAGATCAGGTAGTTTGTCCGTGTTGCAACAGCTGCTTCAGTAATCCAGTAGGTAACCCATTAGGAAACTAGACCATGCACATTTTTTGTTGTGCCTTTACTTTAACCTATTCTCAAAGAATGATAATTGATGGATAGGAGTAAAATAAGATAACCCTCTGCTTATTTGCATACTTTTCTGAACACGCTTTGCCCTGAGAAGTAGTTTTCTTTCTCTCATTATCCTGTGTGATGATGATGATGGAGGTCATGAAGTGAAAGATGTCAGTGACAGGACACAGGCTCTAATAATAATGCTGACCCAGTTCATACCACATACAGTGAAAAAAGTGCTGTTGGAGGTGTGCAGGAGCTCTGCAGTGAATATTTTTGCTTATGCACTGCGTGCGTACTCTGCATTCGTCAATTTCCCATGATTTCATCACTCAGTCCAACAGTGTAGCAAAAACTGGCCTGGCAGAATATCAAGTTGATCTCACATAATCCACCACGCAGCCCACCCACTGCCAAGTCATTACTGACTTTCCCGTCCCCTGCAGAGGTGTCTGACCAAGCATTACACATCCCACTCCAGCATGCATTACACTGGGTCATGATGTGTTGGGCTGGTGTTGGCCAGTGTGGGCTTTCTTATAGTTTGATTAAATTCTGGGCTACATATGCTTTTCCCAGATGAAAAAGCAACTGTATTCATCCAGAAACTGGTTGTGCCTGCTCATGTAAACATGTAAAGTTTGAGTTCCAAATTTTGCTGCTGAAATAATATTGATCTGCCCTTGATGACAATGGAGACAGCAGCCCTACAGTTGTGATTACTGTTCAAATCAATTAGTATAATAGTGTGTGCATCTATTCAGAGCAGATAGAGCCAACTCAGAATGTAAAACAAGCAGCACAGAGGGAGCTAACTTTTAATGAGGAGGAAGCTGTATTTTCTTGAATTCTCCAAACTTGCAAACGTAATTTGAGGCATCCCAGTGAGAGGCTGACAGAAAGGTCCTCTGTTAAACCTAAAACCCAGCTGGTTTGGATTAAATGTGTGCAGAGTTTGTGTGTGTTAGGAATCAAGTCCGGCGACACAAGGCAACCAGATTTGTGAACATGGGCTTTATAATCTGCAGTGTGTCAGGGATGAACAAGACAAAAGCTGACGGTGGAGCACTTTTCACATGCAGATTGAAAACCTCAGCAGGAACTGATGTTAAGACTAAATCTTAGCTGATTCATAGTCAGCTTAAAGACAGCAGCCTCCTGAGATTACGTAATGGTGCCGTGCTTTCTAACAGCAGTGGCACAGATAGATGAAGTGATGATGAAAATGCTGCTCACAAAGAGGATTAAGGTCCTGTTGGGACAATGCATCCTGAAATCCACTTTCCTGTTACCTCCTTTTACCCATTTTTATCTTGCGCTCCAGTAACCAGGAGTCAGGACGGGGGAGTTGCATTGGCCCGAGCTGGGATGTGCTTTTCCACTCAAAGGGCCTCATTTATAAAAATGAGTTACAATCAGTTTTTGAGTTACACAGGAATGCTTCCATCTGTCTCGCTTTTGCCATTCCCACGCTGCCAGGCACCACAGAGATAGAGGCTTGTGCCAAACTGGGAGGGCTGAAAGCCTGGGAAAAGATTGTATAAAGAGCAGAAAAAGAGGCAAGAGGGGAGTGAGGGAAGGGAATAGGAAAGACAAGGTGAGAGGATCGAGATGCACCTTGTGATAGGTGATGACAAATGAGGGAGGAGAGGAAGTGAGGGAGGGAGGTAGAGTGCATCATTTGATGGATTATCTGTTCAAGTGCAATGTTGCACAGGGTTGCAGTCTTGTTTGGCACCAATCTAATTTAGGAGAGGCAGACCTCTGCTACACGGAGCAGAAAAAGACTGAGTGATTGTGCATGCAGGGTGGAGGTGAATACACTTGTACACCAATCTGACTCGCTGTACAACCTCCACTGCTCCCCACAGTGCTCTGAAGTCAGACCCAGCGGAGGGTTCGGGGTCATCTATAGCTTACGATCCCTTTAAAGACTTGTGCTGATGGTCTTATAGAAATCTCTCTACACTCACAAGTAATCTTGGAAATATTTAGGCTCATGCTTATTGATTGATCCATAAAAGTACTACCGGTACATGTAAAAGAATATTGTCAACTTCTAGAGGTCAGGCCTTATAGATTCTGGCTGGGCTTTGAGAACAGCTTTCATCAGCATAACGGTACTAAAAAGGAAATGCTAACACGGTCAAGGCTGCTTGTGTCCCGACAGCAGACACGATGCTTTGTGATGGCACTGTCCAGTGAGTCTCTTCTCATTTCATGGCTCAGAGGAAGAGCGTCACAGTAGCTGCCCTGTTTCATCTCTGAACATCTTAAAACCTGCTGCTATACTTCTCATTTGGTCTCTTCATTCCTTTCAGGAGCATCTGGTGCGGACCAAACTCCCTCCAAATCCTTCTGCTGTATTTCAAAGTGGACCAAGAGTCTTCAACATCTGACAGCTGCAACGATGCTCCCTCATTCCACCTCAATTAGCTTCAGCTGTCCACAATCAGCAGGGGAATGTTTCCAGTCCATTCCATAATACAAGAATCTATGCAAGGGAATGTATTGTGAACCTTGAAGAGCTGCAGATCTGTATCCTAAGTGAAGATACAGACCCCCCCCCCTAGCCTTTTCACTCCTCTCTGCCCCATTGTTGCTATGGAAACAAACATGCATGTAACAATAGATTTGAGACAAGCTCTTTTTTGTTTTATTTGGTTATAGACACACAATGGCTGCTGTGTGTTTGTGTGTGCACCACTGGTTTGTCCTTTCTATTGTACATTACGTTGTCTGGAACCAATGATAAGTGTTTGCTTAGTACGCTGTTATGCCCTATGGAGTTACTAGAAATCTGTTTGAAAATCATTTATTTCCTAAGTATTCAGTTAGTTTACTATTTTGAGAAACCTGTTTAGTTTTCTTTTTGTAAATCTGAAAAAAACTATTATACCAGGAATGACAAAAGATTACTAGCAAGCACTTCCAGACGTCCACATGACCACTTTATCTTTCAATAGTATTATATTGATTCTAATTTCAGAGTATTATGAACATTGGTCTTGATTGTATGGAGTTAATAACAGTTCTGCCAAATGACAATAAAAAGAGAAGAAAAATATTAAATCAATATATTAAGGGCAAGTAGATTTTTACTAAAGAAAATCATTTCCTGGTATCTTGGGTCATATCACGACGATGCACAGAAGTCCTGATTTCAACAAGAACTAATGTGTGTGTAACACAGATGTCAGAGCCAAAAATCTCAACATAGAACATTAAAACAAAAATGTTTGTAAAGTGTATTCAGTAAGATCAGGACCTGTGTTCGGTACACTGACTGTGTTATACTGAAAACAAAACAATTCTGGTTTATTATTAGAATATATATTTATATATTATATATATTCTTTTGCATTAAAAAATGACAACACAAAGTTTAGGTATCTTGTACAGCAATATGATTTGGTTTGACAAACTTCAGAACCACATCATAGCCCAAACACATTCACTTTTCCAATTATCCACACATTAACATAATGTAAAGTTCCACATTACACTGACCAAACATCTTATTTCCTTCAAATAACACAACACATAATAAGCATTCACTTTACATTACAGTTCACAGACTTCAGAAGGGCACGGCTTCCTCTATTCACACTCACATGAACACGCTTACTGTTAGGATTTCACTGTTTGTAGGGCTTGACATGAAATTACAAAGAAAAGCAAAACATTTTTAAAACATCAGTATGAAATTGGGTCATTATCAGCCTCAACATTCATATGATCATATTCTTGTAGTTCTGTGTTATGCAGCAAAAAAGGTGTGAGCCATGGAGACGCACACAGCACCACTGGAAGATGGAAACAGCTAATTCTTTTTCTTTTGTAGTTTCCATTCAGAGGCTTCTATGGATCAGATTCATTCATGTGCATCCCGAGAGATGCTTGATTGGACTAAGCTTTCAGCACTTTGGAGGCTGAATTGACAGCGTGGGGCCCCTCGTTGTGTTCTTTTCTCTGAAACAATGATTAAATGGGGGTGTGTGTCAAAGTGTCTTCCACATTCCTGCCAGGACAAAAGGTTTCCAGAAGGAGCCTTACTTTGTAGCGAGATTATCAATGCCATTCATGTAACCTGTTAGTGGGTTTAATGTTGTGGCTGATTGATGCACATAATACATGATATCATTTAGATTTTCAAACAGAGCACTTCAAAGGGCAAGAAAGATATCACAAATAAATATTAAAAGACTGCGCCTTAAATTCACAATAATTAATTCAGTACACTGTAACCTGTATCTCACATGTCACATTATTTAAGGTCTTATATAAATTGAAGTTTTTTTTTTTAAAAAAAAAACTGTCATCTTTTGTGAAGATCCATAGAGTTGCTTGTTGCAAGGTTGTTTTACAAATTCATAATTATATCTTCTGGGTAACAATGAAATGCATCAAAACAGGATAGGACTGTGATCACTGGTTGTCATGGCAACAGCACATTTGGAGGTGCTTCCCACTATTAAAACCCTCAAATAATCATTAGTGTTTCCAAATTGCTGTAAATTAGTAGAGCTGCTTCAGATAAACTAAATTGTAGCGACTCTGCAGCAGGATGCTTCATTTGTCCAATCAGCTGGTGTCTAGCAGTAAACATGTACGTTAAAATACTTGTTGTGTGGTACAATAGAGTGCATGCTGCAGCTTCTCTTGAAGTATTAGGAGCACAATGTGACAACATACCTGAAGCATTAAAAACATGTATTACTCTGCTGCTTAACAGCTGCTTCAACAAGGAAACGGAGCCATTCTGCAATAAAGTTAATGGATAACGGAGATTACTTATTACTGCACAACCTGAGGCAGTGGGATTACATGCATGTGACAATATTCACACTGCAGAACAATCACTTCCTAAAGAACCTTGTGTTTTTGTTAAGGCCAGCAGTTCAAATGTCACCATCAGTCCAAGTGTCTCAGTTACTAGCCCATTCACTTCAGTTGTCCTTAATAAGGTAGCCCATGTGTGTGTTGGTGAGGAAGTCACAGGTGGGGATGCTAGAAACTGCCTGGTGGATATTCAAGGTTGTGATCTCTTTTGGAGCCCTGAAAATCAGAGTAATAAACACTATATTATTATTTTAGTTATTACAAAACATTTTTCAAAGCATTTCTACTTCAGATTACAAATACCCCATCTGGACTACAAAACAGCTAATGCTGCTGTTAATTATGATAACATTAAAATAATGATAAAATATGCATCAAATAGATAAAACTATTTGTTGCAATCTGTGAGAAAATGGCAGGCTGGACAAGTCCTATATAATTATGGACTTGTCCATAATTATAATTATTATAATATGTGAAAAATAGAGCACTAAGCAGCGTGCGTGTGTAAGGGGTAGGGGGAAAAACTGACCTGTTTGGTGGAGATTTGGCATAAGCTCCAGCCAGAGCTTCCCTCAGGATGTCACTGGCAAACTGTTCGGTAGCCTGCAGTGAAGACAGAGCCATTATTAATGAAATGACAGCACACCATTGTAGTTAGAACACATAAAATGCATGATGAAGTATGAATTTTTCTAAATACGATATTTAAAGCACAATGAACTATGCTGCAAAGTACGGTGTTACTTGGTGGGCATAGTGTGGGCATTACTGGACATCTTCCCAGAAAGGCAGGGAAGTGACAGATGCAAATTATTTTAAAAAATGTACAGACACAACTGAGATTCATATGGTGTTAAATAATATTTCTTTATAGTTGCTGGGTGTCCCAGCTAGGTCGGTGGTGCTGCAGCTGTGGTTGGAGAGGGTACCAACCCCAACAATAGCACCTGTGTCCACAGAGAGGACGTCCCGCAAGTGAGGAACACAATCAGCACCATTAACAAGGTGATCAAGATGTTATTTAAAACCATCTTGACAGAATATGCACAACACTTAAAAAAAGTACAAATTCTCCACCTCTTATGGGTTCTAAAAGTGTTGTATGACTTTCAGATGCTCAAACAGCAGCAGCATTTAGTTTAAACACCAGAGGATAGGATTAGAGGTCTGAGATAAAGGGCAACGTAAGCCTCTGGCAGAAGTAGCACAGTCTCCATTAGTGCCATGTTCTGTAGCACAGCACCAGCTCCATGATGTGGCACTGCCAGATGATAGCTTGCCACACAACAGCGTGTCTGGCTACTCTGCAGGTCATCCCAGTGTTGTAAAGACTTACAGAGGAACTGCTGCATCCTCCTGGTGCCATGTAACACCATACCCAAGGCATCATAGAGGTCAAAGCACAGAACTAGGCAGGAACCGGCTCACGAGTCATTCATCCATTTATTGTGAGCCAATACGGTTTCTGATCTCTTAAAATACGCTCACTCCACATTACAGAGTCTCGCATCCAGCAGTGCCAAACAGCTAATGCACATCTTTAAGCATCGGAGGTGCGTGTGCACCTTTTTATATCTGGCCATCTGTTCATTTCTGAGCACTTTTGCACAGGGTGCATCTCATTGTAAATATTTTATAGAACTGAATTTGCATGACAGATTTGGGCAGCATAGCTGTATGAACGGATTTTATAATAACATGCACGTTTTGTTTCAAAACAAACTTTAGTGATCGACTTTGTTTTTAATAACATACATCTCAGTTTCTGTTGTAACTTCTGAATGTTTGTTTCTATTTTTAGTATGTCAGCACATACATTCCCAGAAATATTAATATCAAATAAGCCTCTTTTATATTTTTGCTAATAACTTTAGTATATAAAGTGATGTGAAAGGTAATACTGATTTTTCACAATTGATCACATTTTACCAAAGGTTTGGTCATCATTCTTCTGTCATTGGTGTCTCAGTTTCCAGCTTCTATAAATTTTCAGCTGGGTCAAAGTTGCCATGGAGATAGGGTCAGTCTCCCGCCAGGTTTTGTTTTAGTAAATCCCAAAATTTCTCTATAATTGGCCTTACGCTGGTGTCTGCATGTACACCAGCCCCTTGCCCATGTAGGACTGACCTTAAGAATCATGGCTTCGATGACAGGAGCAAACACATTCTTCTCCACCTCCACTGGCAGAAAGGTTACTCCGACCTGAAAGAGACATATGACGATGAAAGATGCAGCTACCTCACTTTGTAAAAGTAACAAAATAGCAGAACATTAGTTTAACTCGTCAGCTGTCTCTACATCAACATTTCCATAAACCCAGAAGGTTTCTTGACCTGCTGAGCTGCTTCACTGACAAACTGAGAGGACGAACAAGGGCCCAGGAAGAACTTCGGCTCTACATCCGTTTCTTGCTCCTCCTCTTTGACCTTCAGTTTCTGGCAGGGGGGAGTCACTGTGACAATGTCGATTATTTCATCATCTGCCTCCTCAGGCTCCGTCTTCAGCAGAGCTTGCATTTGCTCCAGACGCAGCAGCAGCTCCTCGCAGCTGCTCAGCGTTGATGGGCACTCTAATGAAAGAGGGATATTTAACATATCATTGATCAGCAGCAAAGCACAAACAGCTACTGTACATTCCTAAATAAAAACAGAAAGAGGGAAACAATTTAGCTCATTTTACCAGTTCAACTGTTTGACAGTTATAAATTTGTGTAAAACACAGGGATGAGCAGAACAAAAAGACAGATTATTATGCTGTCTGGCTCAGATGAGAGACACACGGAGCTAAACAGCAGTCCTTCACCTTTTAGAGACAAAAGAGAATTAATGAGAACTCCCTGTTAATACAAGTGCATCTAAACAAAAAGCAGTAAGGCTACACACTAGCCGTCCTCTCACACAGCTGAGCAGCAAACACAAATCTGGATCAAGTACAAAAGCAATACACCCACACATGCATAGCAGGAGAGGAAATATTGATCCCCAGTAAGCTAAAATCACATCTCCTGTTGAAAATCTGCCCTGAAAAACAGAGGAATTGTAAATTATAGGCTCATTTGGCCAGTTCAATAATTAACTCACCGGGCTCATTATCTATTTGTGTGAGAATGTCTTCGATGGACTCGTCGTCATTCTTATGTTGAGGCTCAGGATCAGGAGGTGTGTAGCCCCTCTGTCGACACCACTGCACCACCTCTCTGGTCTTTGGGGGTGTGAGGGCCTGCAGGCGGGGCGATCGGTCCAAAACATCCTGGACTACCCGCTTCACTGCAACCGCTCGCTGAAGCTTCACAGAAAAGCAACATCTATTAAATGAAGAAGAAATGTGCATGCACACAGTCTCTGATCTCATAAACACTTTCCTATAACCACCATTCCAACATGCTCAGATTGTACAGTGGCTTGATTTTAGCTTTAGTAAATCAGAAGACGGTAGATATAAATATCCACATCTGAATTCTTTTTACAGCCAAAGGAAAAAAAAAAAACCAAGAAACACAGGCCGGCCTGTATGAGCTATTGATGGACCCATTAGAAAGAGATGACCAGGCAAAGATACAGATCTGACCTGATGGAAAGATTTTAGGCAAGCAGAAAGCTCATGAAGCAGGATGCAGCTCAAAGACCGATTACAGATAACAAAAATGCACATGTTGCATTTTATCACTGACACATATAAATACCCTAAATCTTAAAAAATGGGTAGAAACTCTTTTGCTTAGGTGAGATTAAATTATAAATAAAAACAGTAGAACAGCTTTGCATTTATGACCCTGCTAAGATCCCTGACACAGACCATCAAAACAGCTGCATGATTTAAATTACATTACGCAATTAGATGTCCTTGTGATCAGGAGACAAGACAAGTTACCTCTGATGCTCTGCGCTTGCCAATATTCCAAGAATAATACTGTTCTGCTGAGGAGGCACAGAATGGATGGGAGTCTTCAGCTAAAGAAATATGTAGAAAAACAGCTTAACATGTATAAAGATTACATGGTGCATTTTTTAAACATAATCAATCAACTAAAGCTACTTACTCTTATCTGGTACAATCAGAGGGAACTTCTTAACTACAGCTGTCAGCAGCTGCATCATGGTTTCTATGTGCTCAGTGCTGAGAAAAAAAAAGTTACGTTTACTGTGTGAAAAACATTCATTTTCTCTGAAAACTCCCATAAACAAACTTGTTTAATTTAATCCTTTAATGACTATTTTTTAAATAAAGTTTAGGCTCCTCTGAAGACTATTAGAGCCAGATAAATATACAACTGTTGTCAAGTTTCTTCTAAACAAATGTTAAATTAAACTATTTACATTAGAATTGATTATGTGGCCGCACTGCAAGAACCACAACTATCACAACTCTTCTTACTTAATGAAGTCGTGTGCAGAGTTATCTGCACCCTGCTCCTGCTTGACTGTGGTCGCAGCAGATGCACCGTGAACAGAGGTGAGAGCAGGACAGGTCACCGGGGAGGAAGGACCTGTTGTGACAGCTGTGCCAGCACCTGGTTCTGTTTTCACTGTTACAACAGAAAAGCAAATATGGAGGGAAGATCAGTTAACAAATCACACTCTGTTAACTCATTTAGGGGACAAGCAGGGGGGTATAATATATCACAGCACTGTAACTAGGGATAGCACTAAAAACCAAGCAAGTTGTTTTCTTATTACTAATAGTTTTATCACATATAACCAGAATAAAAATGTAATTTGAACACCATTACATGTCTTTGAATTATAAAAATTATATTATTTTGTAGTTAAAATGTGCTAATTTGATAAGATATATAAAATGTATTAAATTGTAGTCATTAGACTAATTATATCTCATGCTAACAACTCAAAAAAATAATAGAAGACTACCAGAGGTAAGAGGCTGGAGTAAGGATGAACCCCTCTCACCTTGTGCTAAAGGCAGGGAAAGGGAGGGGTGACCCTGGTTGGCAGCACTTGGGAAGGTTCCAGCTCCAGCAGCTCCGGGTGTTGTGGAAGAAGAGCAGGATGGAGTACTGGATACAGGACCTTTATTCACCACTAAACAGAAAAAAACACATCTTGATGGATCAATGGCCCATTAAGTAAACATGCCTCACAGCTGAATGAATGATGAGAAGGGAGGATGGACATAGAGTAGTTCCACAGAAAGGTAAGCATGAGATTTGCAGGAGTGTTTGCCTCAACCTCACTCTAAAAGGGAATGCGATTAAAAAAAACTCAGTTTACACAAAATATAACTCAATTTATGTTGTTTTCTTACTGAAAGTTATGTGAGAAAGTTTAAAAATATGTGCAGTGGAATGCTTTATCTGTCAGTCTGTACCTTTCCCAACAGGCATGAATATGCTCTGCAGTCCACCAGATCCAGTACCAACACCCAGCTGTTTAAGCTGGTTGGCAGGAATGGTCAAAACTGTCTGCTGAGAGCTGGAACCCCCAGAGTGGATCTTGAGTGTACCTGGACAAAAAGTGTTTCGTGTACAAGCACACATTCAGGTGTGTTTTTAACGGGGTAATGTAGGGGGGTTTCGTTCTGCCTACCTGACAGTGAAGCACTTGTCTTCCCTCCTGCAGCTGCCACGCCACTGACTAATGATGCTGCAGAAACTAAAGATGTGCTGCCACTTTTTGGTATACCCACCACAGGGCCCACCCCTGCTCCTTTGGACATGCTGATGACAGGCATACTGGTGATTCCCTTTGCAACTGTCACTACAGCCCCAGTTGAGCCTGCAGCAGTCTTTGTTATTGTGGCAGAGCTGCCTGCTCCTTTGACCAAGGACGCCACAGCTGTCTTTGACAAACCGCTGGCGGCGGCAGCACTGGCATTTTTGGCTGCACTGATTACTGCTGCTTGGTTAGCTGCCACAAGAAGCGAAGGATGCTGAGAGGCAGATTTTCCACCATCAGCTGCCTACATGGATACAGACACACATAGTCAAGAAGAAAAATCAAAAGACACACTCAACGTTTGGACTTTTTCATCATGTATCTCATGTTATTCAACTGTGTACTGCAAGTCCTGTTCGTAAAAAGTTTTTCATGACGGGAAACCACAAGGTATTAAAATAAGATGTTGAAGGCAGTGCGGAGAAGAGATGTCATTTTCCAAACTTATGTTATTGGTTTAAGCATAAAAAGATGCTGAGCACATTTTAAATGATCCAGTTAGAAGAAATATCTCCTCATCATACTGACATGAGCTGTACACTCCCAACTGGAAACTCCCGTGACATTGTAAAGGTACTGTTTTGCTAAAAGTGGGTACGGACCACATTCTTGCAGGATGTGAGTAGCTATGCTGAATATGCATTTACGTGGTGTTTAAAAGTATAATGCAGGCTACGTACACGCTTAATAACTTTTCTTCAATCTGTCCATGCTTTGTTTTCCAGTACCGTACCACTCAGAGTGATTTGTGCCCATCAGGTCACTGGTTTTATGGAATTTTCAAACACAACAGAGCTACTTTCTATCACAGAGCCTTTACAAAAACCTGTCCCCTCAACATCTCCTGAGTATTTTTACTTAATGAACAGCAGTATATACACATTTGTCTTTGTTTGTCTGAGCCTCTAGGGAGTGTTATTATGCATTTCTATAACTTGACATAATTATATTTTGCTGTTTACTTTAAAAGTGTAATCATAACTAAACTAAGGCTGCTGACCTGCTAAAACCTTGTTAAACACTTAGTTATCTTAGCTCTTTATCATAAATACATCAACAATCTTCCTTCTGTACTTAATTAATCACTCCTGTTTTATGTTATCTTATTGCTGCGACAAAACAGATGTTTATTTTATTCACTTGTGACCTATTAAATGTATATCATTATTTGTTAAATGTAAATGTGCTTCAAGTCACAAAAATAGATTTTAAATCTTACAAAAACAAAGAAATGTAAATTCCCATAGCTTATTCCCCAAACAGGCTTAAGAGAGCAACTGTCAGACACAATGAAGGCAAATAAAGAAATGATGACAGCATAACTAGCCTGTTGTTGACTGGATGCTGCTGCGGTGCTGACAGGGGTGGAGCTGGCAGCAGTGATGACTCCCCCAGTCATCCTCAATGTGGTGGTACCCGGCTTGGACATGTGGCCGGCTGCTGCTGCTGTTACTGTCTTAACAGAGCCATCAGACAGCTTTAGCTGTGCCCCCTGCGAGCTGGCCACCACCTATCAGTACCAGAGAAGAAATAGTTACACACTTTATAAAACTCTTAAGAACATGAAACTGGTATTGATTAAAAGTATAAATTAAAATCCCTATGATGCAGTTACATATTACACACTACATTACGCAGCCCATTTACTTTTGGTTTGAACGTGTTTTCTGCATAATGTGGTCAAATATTATAAACAAGTGGCAATGCGAGATGGTTTTTATGTTGGTGGCTGTTCAGGAGGAAGAGCAGTTGTCTTCCTAACAGAAGGTTGGTGGACTGATTCCAGGCTTGTCCTAGGGCAAGAGGCTGAACTCTGCATTGCAATGTGTCTGTAGGGGTATGAGTGTGTATGTGAATGAAATTCATTTACCATTTCATGAAAAAATAAGAGGTCAAAGGAAAGGAAAGGTACTTGTGGAATTAAAAAGAAATAATATTAAAACAAATCAGACCCACACTGTGGAGATTACAGCAGAGTCCGAACCTCTGACAAGTTCCCTGTACTTACATGAGCCAGGATGGCTGCCTTCTGTCCAGCAGTCACCCGAATAGCCTGCTGGGTAGCAGATGCTTGAGATGATGTTGAATGACCTGCTGACGCTCCCTGCTTTGCTGACCCCTGTGCTGGCTGGCCAACCAGAAATGTGCCCTGAAAAACAAACAAACAAAAAAAAAAAAAAAATATATATATATATATATATATATCATGATGGATGAGGACAGAGAAATAAACTATTACATTCCATTACAATGTAAAACCATCTTAACCTGAATGAAATGTCACCAGAATTATGCTCCAAATAGATTACCATTCATTTCCAACATGTGCAAAGTACAGTTACACTGGATAGAAAATTTGTATTTAATAAAGAAAATGATCAGGTGCATGTTCAGCTACATTATGGATATGTACAAATATACAGAGGTATAGGTGTGTTTCCATCAAAACACTTTCTTCCCTAAAAACATGATTATGTACATTTTGTCTCATGTTCAGTGATCATATATAAACTGGATACCATGCTACATTGTGAAAAAAGGACTCCATTACAAGCTTCAATCTCATAAAAAACAAGGCCCAGCCCTGTCCAGCTGTCCTTTATCCATCAATTTTCTATTTCTACTTCCACCTTTTCAAGATTGTAAGGGGTTGAAGCCTATCCCAGTGGTTGCAGGGTCCAGGAAATCCAGAAAATCTCATTAACATACATACATTTTGTTAATTTTGGGAGGAAACTGAAGTGAAATTTGAACCATAAACTCTGTTACTGTGAGGAAACAGTGCTAATTAGCAGACCACTTTGCAATCTCCCCCAAATATTAATCTATTTTCTACACCATATCATATAACATGCATGTTTCTGGAATGTAGAAGGAAACTGGAACGGAAATTCAATGGACCCCGTTTTACTCATGAGACAACTGCCCCACCCCCAGAAGCTACAGTGAATATTACTAGAGTTTAATATCGTGTGAGTCTGCTGTTAGAGAACAGAAAGTTTCTACCCACCTGTGGGGTTTGTTTAAGGATGTAAGATGTGTACGAGAGGTTGGAAGGTAGACTGCTCAAAGAGGAGGAGGAGGAGGAGGAGGAAGAGTTCTGAGAGCCTCCTGGACCTGCTGATGAGCTGCTCTGGGATTGCTGACCTAAATTACAAATCAATCTCAAATCTTTATTTTCACACTAAGACAAACCATGAAACAAACCCTGATAGTGTTATGGTACAACAACTGTGCAACAGTCCACATGAAAATACTCAAAGAAATAAAAGTCTTAAAGGAGAACTTCGCTTTTTTTTAACCTGGGGTCTGTTGTCATCTTTCCTTCCATACATGTGAGTGAT
>JBAMHV010000008.1:10806294-10816307 GCA_037177535.1 Pseudomugil gertrudae
TCTACATCACTCACATGTATGGAAGGAAATATGACAACAGACCCCAGGTTAAAAAAAAGTGAAGTTCTCCTTTAAAGCTTAAGAAATCATAACAACAATTATGTCCCCTAATAAATATGTTATTGTCACTGTGCCTAAAAATATTTCATTTAAATGTAAAGTGTCTCACTTGCACTTGAGGCTCGGAGGATAGCTCCTTGTGGGATGAGGAGCAGCTTTCCTTTCCCCGACGGGTTCTTACTGTTAGTGGTCAGATAGAGCTTGGTACCAGGTGGCAAGTTGGCCAGACTGGCCAGGTTGTTTGCAGGGAGCTGAAGAGTTGCCATCACTTAAATAATAAAAAAAAAAAAAACAAAGAATAAAACTCAACTGATGCCAAAGCATACACGCGGTGTAAGTGTTTGTGTGAACTCTGACCTCCACTCTTGCTGCCTGAGCCACCAGCTGTCTTAGCACCAGTTTGCTGGCCAGAGATGTTGCTGCTTCCACTCACAATGGCTTTAGCGACCCCCTGAGCCAAAACCTGTTTACCACTCATCACCTTCGAGACAGAAGGGTTGCCCTTTGCAACCAGAATCTGTCCACTACTGATAGCAACCTGTTTCACTGAAGACTGAAGTGCGGAGCTAACAGGAATACCCAACATCTATAAAAGAGCACAATCCAAATTAAGTTTATCAAAGTAAAAAAAACACCAGTGTCACCAAGTTATTGGTATGACCAAGTCAAGAAACTCTGACCTTGCCAGTTGTGGACCCTGTGGCACCTCCGGTCTGTTTCTGGGCTGACATGGAAATCATGTGACCTCCTTTAACTGCGACATACTGATGAGCCACTGTAGCAGCAGGTTGCTGCTGGCTGGTTACCGTGGAAACCATCTGCTGTTGCTGTGATGCAACCTCCCCAGGCTCCTGCTTGATAATAACCTGCATAAGATATATTGAGAAAGTAACTATATGGATACTATATGTTGCTGAAAATGCAGCTGTGAAATGCTGCAAAATGTACTATATACTTAAACAAAATAAACAAATAAATTATTCATGTGAGGATCTGCTTATTCTTTTTCAGCAGATTATTCAGAATAGAGCATCAAGCAATACTTTGCTTGAAACAGTTTTTTGAACATCAGCATCATCATTAATTTATCACAAATGTTTGTACAATCCCCGTATGCCCCACGTGTCCTGGCTTTTAATAAAGCAGCAAATGTCAGAAGTTTACAGCAGATACACTACAAAATCCAAGCCTCGGTCACAAAAGGAAAATGTGTGACATCACATTCAATTCTTTGTGGAAAGTAAAGAGACAATGAACATGGGGGAGTGGGATTGTGTTACAGTACGCTTTTGAGAAATTTTCTGTGAAAGTGCAGCTCTCTCTGCAAAGCTTTGCACACCCCTCCCCCCACCTTGGGATGGATGTCCTATTTAAAAAGCTGCCAGAGCATTCACATCTGCTGAAGATAGCACCCTGGCCTACTAATAATATCACTGCAGTGTTAAAGATATTGATGCTAAAGACTGAATTCACACCTGGGGGAAGCTTAGTAAAACTAAACGTCTTAGCTCAGAAGAATTCATATTTGAGGAGGACTTTGCCGACTCACTTTCACCCCTGAGGAGAGTAAGGTGCCAGTGTGAACCTTGGGTGCTGGAGAACGAGTACCTTGAGCCTGTTTTGCAGATGGGCTTCCTGTAAAATAAGTCACACATAATACACAACAAGTCAGGGAATAGATCCATGACCTGTGAGGTGCTCTACAGTTCCTATCAACCTCTTGTGTCAGCGTTAACTCAGTGTGAGAGATAAAAATCAAGATTTACCTGCAATGCATGTACGAATAGAGCGGAGTACTACTAATGTATTGTTCTGGACACTCTAAATTACAAAAGAAATATTATTCCAAGTTTGGTGAATCACCTTTAACACCCACATTAGCCTCATCAGCATGTGAGAGAGACATCATGCTCACAGATCTGTGCACTTGTTAAGGAAGTGTGGGAGTAGATGAGGGGGTGTAAGGGAGCATCGTAGAGACAAAATCATGGTGTAAAGTGGATGTTTCAGATATGAGGAGGTACAGAGCTATTATTTAGAAGGCCCCTGGTTCATGATACAGTGGAGTGCATATCAAGTGGTTGGGTTTCACCTGGCTCCAACTTCATTTTAGAAAACAAGTCACATTTCAGAAGATAGTTTGTCTGCAAACTATTATACCACAGTTTTGAAAGAAACCTTCACAGTAAAATGCATATTAAATTTGAGTGTGACGTCTCATCAGATATTCTCTAAATATGACCATGAAACATATCAGTTCAGTAACCATGGTTACCTCTGATCCACCAACTCTCAAGTTGCTGCACTATACATTATAGTTTAAGTGTGTCATAAGATGACAAAAGGGGTGTAGATTAGAAAACTTAAGGCTGGCTATGAATATAGAATAAAATAAATAACCATTTTTATGCTTTGCATGGCTCATTCAGACAAAGATTCTTCATTTTACTGCAGGAACATTTCCAATATGCAGCAGCATTTTGACACAATGAGATGTGCACCTGTGGAGGTAGCAGATGTGGGAGCCATGCCGACCATCTGGCCAGGTTTGTCAACAATGATATAAGGATTGTTAAGAACAGAGGAGGAGCTCTGCTTGCTGTGGACAGGGGTGGAGGCTGTGGGTGTTCGGGGCAGTGGAGAGTGGCTCGGGGTGGAGATAGGTGAACCTGCGGGGAAGAAAATACACAAACTCTCAGATGAAAATACTATTTGAGGATGTTAATATTAAATAAAAAGAATTGGTAATGCTATAGGAACATAATTCCTGAGGGCCTGATGACTTAACGGGAAAACATTTCACAGTCAAATTTTGAAGTTTAAATATGTATTATGTTCATTTTATCCAACTGCGTAATGTGTACAATCATATTAAATATTTGGTCACATATATATTAGGAACACGTACAGGCTAAACATTGATGCATCTTTTTGTTTACTTATTTTGTTAGCTGTTAAACTGACAAAAAATGTATCTATACATTTTTTAAAACATGTTTATTTTATCTACACTTTGCAATATACTTTATTTTTAAACAATGGCAATATTTAAACTTTATTTACATGTTGAGAGACACCCATATCAGTACCAACACACACGCCTAATCTCACCGTTTCTCAGCTGTTTTTATATCTCACCTCAATTAAAATGAAGAAAACTACTAATGTGAAGTTTATTTATATATATTTAAGTTGAAAGGCGACATCAAGCTCAATGGTTTTCTTAATTAAGTGAACATAATCAACCTATTATAGGAAAGCAAGATATGTTTAAATATGATGATTCAGAAGAGACCTGCTGGAAAATCTTACCTGAAACTATTTTACAGCTCATGGTAATGGGTTGGAAGGATTTCCCGGGAGACTCAGCAGGACTGGGCGGCTGTCCTTGCGGGACTATTTTACAGCTTGCTGTGATGGGCTGGAAAGCAGAATTACCATGAGAACCAAGAGTGACTCTGTCACTAGCTTTGGGAAACGTTGGAGTGCGTTCACCAGCAGTGAGGCCTGAACTATGAGAACCTGCAGTTCTTCCCATCTCTGCTTTGGTGAAACCTGAAGACAGAAAGAGAAATAACTATCAAAGTTTCTTCCGACTTCATCTGGCGTTTGTACAAAGTTACACACGTAATTATGTCATCAGTTCTATTCCAACTTTTCACATAAAACAAACCAATTAACAAAGACTCAATCGTCTCAGGATATTCTCAGCTTTCACTACGGACCATGTGACTCACACGTTGGTGATGTTCATGGTTAAAGTTAACAAAACAGACGTGCTGTTACTGGCCCGGCTGCAACAGCTTGCTTTTCATATCAGAAAAAAACAAAGGGTACATTAGTGCTGTGTGTTTGGATGTTCCATTTGGCTTCCCAGTGATGGGATTTAATTTTCCAGACCCCTGCTGACCCTAAATGATGGGCTAAATGGGTTTCTTCCATCAAATGAGACAACTGGAAGCGTTCTTGGCTGTGTTAGCACTTTGTTGGTATTAAGCAGCAAATGAAAGAGAGAAAAAAAAGTGAAGTTTCTCTCGGTGTAAAGGGAACTGAGCTGAAGGATACTTGACTAATTCAACTTTCACTGCATTGTAAAAACCAGGAAGGTGTAAATCAAAAGGTTGCAGACGTTTTCCATCACTGTGTTTATTACAAACTATAACAAAGACGTCACTAACATTTATACTGCATTAACACTATCCTGGCACAAAAAACTGAATAAACCTGTAACGATTTGTAAGATTTTAACTTTGCACCTGTAAAACTGACGAGGTAACTGAAAACATCAAAACAAATCAGTTGGCAGTATTGGCAGTTTGGGTTGCAGGATTTCAGAGAAAGCGTGCAGGTCTTGAGCAGCAACAAGTACTTAAAAAAAAAAAACCATATCACTGCTGTCTGGCCTGACTACATAAGTGCTGAACTGGTTTTGAAAGTGTGAAGTTTGCCAACACCTTGCTTGCTAAGAGGTAATTAGTGGCAGATTAGCATTCACTCAACACAGCTAGGTTTTTGGCACCCAACTAAATAATATGTGACGTCACTAAGAACGATCTCTGAGCTGCTGAGGGTCAGTGAAACAAACTGTGTGGATATGGTGTCTAAAACTGGGGGAGGCAACTTTGGTTTTCCCCAGTTTCCAATGGATGAGTTTCTGACTAGAACTTGATAAGTTGTTAGATTCAGCTCATCTGAATGAGCCCTATTTATTATCTAAACTTTATTACTAACTTTCAAAGATGACAAAACGACACACAAAAAAAAAACCCCACCTCAAAACCAGTCAGGTACAGACACAAGAGCAATTTCATGCTTATGTTTAAACAACAATTAGTGTACCTTTGTCCACACAGATGTCAAGTGAAACGGGGGAACTAGATCGTCCGTAAGTCTGGGATGAGGCCGATACAGGGCTGGCTACTCTGTAAGTCACCTTAGAAGAAGATGGCTGAGGGATGTAATTTTCTCCGAGTGAATCCCTGTGGAGCTCCACGTCAACCACCTGGAACAAACAGAACTTTCAGAGCAAATCTCTGTGAAGAAAAGTCAAAACCAGGAGGAAACGGGACATTTTTAACTTACAGTTTCTGCCCCAAGTGTCTGTAGTCCCGTGTACGTTCTGTCCAGCTGCAGGGAAATGCATACAGTTACACCATAAATGTGCTAAACAATAATCTACAACAACATTACACATTTTCCAAACTGTTTTTCTGTTTTCTTTGTTTTGGTCTGACTAGAAATGTGACAGGATCCTTTTAGTTTGTTGCCATTTCTACATGTTCATCTCACATTGGTGCGTTTCCCGTTGGGAGAAGCCATAAATAAACGAGATCTGACCTTTAACTGGTGGATGATGTCAATACGCTTGTTGCGAGGGTCTTTGAAGTGGATCTGGATCCTAACAGGGAACTCCCCCCAACCACGACGTGTTAAATGAAAGGGAGGCTCACTGAAAATAGACAAATTCAGAATTAAAATATATTTATATATTATTATAACATAATAGCTTCACATTGCCTTTAATAAATCTTTGTTTCTGGCTCAGAATGAGGTAATAATCTCCTAAAAATCAATGATTTGAAGAACACTCGTGTCCTTCAAACCCTCTGAAGCTTGAGGATCTAAAAATCTACTCTCTGCTGCCCTGCATGTTAAAGAGCACGTGTATGTGCCTACGTAGCACAAATCTATTCAGTTCACCACTATGTGAAGTTCTTCCTGACCCGTATTAAACCCCTCATCTACATTCATTCTGCAGAGAGCGTCAGGGTTGGGTAAAGGTTCCACGTGAACGAAGACTCGAGTCAGTCACGGGCAGCTTATGAGCCGCTGCAGCAGCAACACGAGCGCTTTGTCAGCTGCAACAGCCAGGAGGTTACAGCTCAGGATCAGAAGTGCTGACTGATCATCTATGCAAAAGCCAGAGGCAAACTTACATCTGTTCACATTCTTGATAGTATAATGCTGAAAAGCAGATTTTAAGGCCATTAATGCTCAGAAGATTCAAAAACTAGATGCAAGACACTCGTCTACACACCTTTGTGCTTTGGGCAAAGGTGGAGCAGAATTCAGGTAAAAGGCGTGGACACAATTCATGAACTTGGTGATCCTTCTAGTCTGACTCACTGCACTACACATGACATCGAGAAAGGATTGGTGAGGAGGATCTGAATAACAAATGTTGTTGACAACAGGTCTCTTAAAAGACACATACGGAGTTTCACAATAGAAGCACAGCACTGAACATGCACAAGGGGGCACTGTTTAATCAACAATGTCCTCAACACTGTTTACCAACTCAACAAACTGCTTTTTGAACCTAGAAGTTCACCTGAAAGCCACATCACGTGGCAGATTTGATGGAGACTGCTTCTTTTTGCTTGCTTCTCCTGGTTTGGTCATTGGTGCTCAGAAATAACATCACTGGGGCAAATTATTCACTTAGAACAATATAAGGTTGCAAAAAAGTATTGTGTCTATGAGCGACATGAGACTATGAGAGAATACACTTACTGGAACAAGTCTGTCCCTACCTGTTGGATTTCTACTGTCGCCTCAGGTAACAACAGCAACCACGATCAGCCTTTTATAACATGAGAAGGAGGACTTCCTGTCTCTGATAAAGTCTGCAACCGTACAGGCACGAACCTGACTTCGACTAGATCATTGGGCTTGTAGCTGGGATGCAAGAAGAACCAGACTTTCTTCACAAAGTGGTCGATGCTTGGTTCCCGCCTGGAACCTCTGACGTACACCATCCACTTATGGGTAGATTGATCATTCTCTTCCCGCTTATCCGGGGGGATGTACCTGAAAGCAGGAAAAACAGCCAGCGGCAGTGATGGTTAAGTAAACATTAAGGATAACATTAAGACAGGAGGAGTAGCAAAACAAGCACTGGGACTACAGGTTGTTTGTTGTGCTGCATGGGTTACAGTACTGTGTTATACCAAATAACAACAAAATTAGTAAAGAAAATCGTCATTTCTCTGTGGTAAGCCTGTGGTATCCATACACTCTTACACATGACAGATACAGGACATATCTTTATGTGTTACAGTTACTGCACACATCTCACACTGAGTAAAGCCATCTCGATAAACTGTCAGTTATCTGGATCTCTGGCCTCGGGGGGGAAAGTAAAAAGATATTTTTCTTCGTTATCAGGACTGGGCTTGTAGCAAAACTTCATTTTGTCTCGACTCTGGAGAAAACTCTTGCACAAGACCAGCTCATCATTAGAAAAACTACCACCTTTCAAACATGATCTTCTGAATCAAAACAACTTGTTTTTCACATTCGGACACTTCCAGCTTAGAGCTCGGTTCTTCTACCAAATTGAGGAGGTGAGCTGCACTTACGGCAACACCTCAAAGACAAATACTAACTGGAAGCTCTGGCCACTTGGTAGCTTATCACTTATAAAAGAGTTTCACTCATTTTCTAAATGTTCAGCAATACCACGAAACACTGGAGATCTCGTTTTCCTTATTACATAAA
Source organism: Pseudomugil gertrudae (assembly GCA_037177535.1). Taxonomy (NCBI): domain Eukaryota; kingdom Metazoa; phylum Chordata; class Actinopteri; order Atheriniformes; family Pseudomugilidae; genus Pseudomugil; species Pseudomugil gertrudae. The sequence goes on from JBAMHV010000008.1 coordinate 10,813,855, forward strand.
CGCTGTCTAACACACCGAGGGAGAGAGATGATAGGAAAGGTGAATTTATGCTTGTTTGGTTCCGTACTTGGACACATTCCCCACAACAATTGTCTTCTTTACGTAGAGTCTAGAGGCTTCATGTCCAGTAGAGTGGTAGGTGACTCTCTGCTCCGCTGGCACGGACGACGGCACACCAAATGTGTCCTAGAATAAAGAAAACGATTAAAGGTGGAAAGATAATCCCACATTACAGGCTTCAGATGATCTTTTTCAGTGAGGAGAACTAACTTTGCCTATGTTGCGTCCTGGTCTGCGTTCTTGCCTGCTGCTATCCTCTCTCCATGATCCCTCTACGTTCCTCTCAGTACTCTCCCCTTGTTGCGATAAGGACTCGGGCTCCGAGTGCACCAGAGATGGGGTCTCAGAGCCCTGGTTGAGAGGGGAAGAGGAACGAGATGGGGACTCCAGGAACCGGCGAATGGCTGGATGGTTCAAAACGGCGGGGTCACTCTTGGAGGCATGCTGAGACAGAGGAAACATCATCTGTTGCAGCAATAATACAGTGCAATGTGTCTATTCATATGGGATTATACCTCAGGGAGCTTAATCAGTCCAGCATTGGCATAGTAGTTGGCCACTATGCATGCCCTTAGCTTGTCCATCATCCTCCTGGCTTCATTAAGACGCTGCAGAACAAGGAAACAATAATTTAGTATAAACAAAGCCAGTAAAATATTTTCCAAAGCATCAGTCTTATGCATTATGGATTTTTTAAAAAGGTAAATATCAGATTAATTAAATACCTGACTTATCACGTCTATCTCATGTTCTTTGTTCTTCATCTCCAAAGAAAATTGCTCCCTGATGATGGCTTCAATTTTCTGTACTGTTGCCTCTCGAGCTGGAAAAAGATTCATTACATATAATAAAGAACACGAAAAACTGCTGGGTTTAAGCAAAACATGCAAAGCAGGTGTGAAGGCAGAAGCTCAGAGTAATAACTTACCATTATGTTCAGCTGTTTTGTTTCTTTTGCTACTTTGGACCAGCGAGATGTCATCATAATCGGGATCATTACCCTCTATTTTCCTTTTTATTCCTGACATGGTTGCCTGTTAAGAAGAGTATTTTCGGGGAAGGTGAGAATTATGTTATAGCTACAGCTAGCTAACTGCTTCGAAACACTGGTGTTAGCAAACAATTAGCTGTGTAGCAGTTAAGCTAAAAGATACTCATTTTCAGTGCTTTAAGCTAGCTAGCATGAACTAGCCAATAAGGTTGCAAGACTGGTATCATCCAGCATTTTGATTTAAAGTGCTGACTAGTTAAATAAAAACCATAAACGATTTCAACCTAATACAACTATGTATTAAAAGTAATCGCATCGTACCCTACAACCTCTATATTAGATAAATCCGTGCCACACCGGCAGCACTTCCACGTTAGCGACAATCCTCGCTCGTGTATTCAGCTAACATTAGCATACCTTTAAAGATGCCATTGAAACTATATGAAATACAGACTTACTGATGTGGCAAGTGCCGTAGAGTAACTTTTCTTAGGAGAGTGCGTGTTTCAACTCATCAGAACAAATTCTTGTTGTATTCACAACAAACTCGTAGTTTGTAAATTGCAAACTAGACAACTAAGCTAACTAAGCAGTTCACAGTTAGCCTTGCAATTCCTCGAACTGACCACCAGGCGCCGCTGTTCTACAAAATCTGTGGAGCTGATTTTTGTTTTTTTTTGGAGGTTGGCTCAAAGGAAGCATTGATAGAATGACCTTAAAATACAAATAAAATATGGTATAACTAGCCAGGCAAGTAACTTAGAAACAAAAGTGAAGGTAGCTTGTAAAACTGTCTAAAGTATTGCATCACTGGAAGGTGAATGAATGCACTTCCTCCAGCTTGGCTCAATAACCAACATTACTCACCTGGTATTTAAATTGCTCTAATCTTTCTCTGACACGATGATTCTGTGGAAATCTCTGAAGTGTGACAGAAAAAAAAAGTCTGAAGAGTCATTTAGGGTTTAAAAAGATTAAGCAAAGATAATAAATGGAATTTAATAATGACAGTTTAGTACACGCGTGCTTCACTTCACTACTTCTGTTACAATCTTTTCCACATGAGAATGATTATAAATATTTAATGTTTAATCTCAGATGTAAATATTGTGCTTTTTAAAATCTATATAAAGACATAGATAATAGTTATGTAAAAATGCAACATGTTGTATGAACTGCACATGATGATTATGAACTATATAATTGTAAGGCTTTTGTTCATCATAGCAATATTGTTATCACTGTGTGAGGTTATGATGTTATTCCATGATTCTTATTATTGTATACAGTATATATATATATTTATCCATCCATCCATTTTCAATCGCTTTATCCCAGAGCGGGGTCGCGGGGGGGCTGGAGCCAATCCCAGCCGCCTACGGGCGAGAGGCGGGGTACACCC
>JBAMHV010000008.1:10836338-10847991 GCA_037177535.1 Pseudomugil gertrudae
TATTGTTTTAATGTTCTGTAAAGCACTTTGAATTACCGTGTGTTGAATTGTGCTATACAAATAAATTTGCCTTGCCTCTTCTGCTTTCAGTGTTCTGTGTACACATTTCATTTAAGTCTAAAACGGTTCTAGGGGCAAAGTGTTTTGTTTTTCTGATAACAAAACTAGACTTTATTGACTTATTGTCTCATCAAAGTCCATGAAATGTAGAAAGGGCGTCTTTAAACAGAGAAAACTGAGAATAAAATGAGATGTTTAATGAAGCAAATTTAATTATTATAATAAATATGTAGGGTGGCAATCAAGGCAGCAACACTGAAAACATGTCTTCCAGAAGGTTTGATATTCTAACAAGCTGAGAAAGAGGTCATATTTTGACACAAATCACATTTGGCATTATGTGTGAGTCTTTGTTGTTGAACAAGATTCAGACAAATGGGCTTGGAAACATTAACAAAATGGGAAGACATCAAATTTGAACAAAAGAAAAATGTGGGTGGATTGTCACAAAAATAAAAGGATTAGATAGCGCTGTACTCATAGACTCAGAAAATCCAGCTTTTTGCCTCTGTAATCATTTTGTTAGATGTCCACAGGAGGTATCCCAACAACAAAAAAGCTATGACACAGTCTGACTGGAACATAAGTGGAGAGTTAATTGAGAGTTCTTAAGACAAGCTGATCTGGTTGAGTCTGTTGTGACGATGCAGCACAACCAGCATTAGTGTGTCAGCGATCTCCCTGTACCTCAGGCCATACAGGTAAGGAGCAAATGCCCTGGGTAGCAACATTAAAATACAACAATTGACTGTGCTGATCCACACATGAACATCCTGACTCATGCCTTTATTTTGGAACATGAAGAGCTCCAGGGTAAAAACAAAACCTGGGACAAAGTAGAGGAGGAGCAGAACCCCATGGGCCAGCACAGTGACCCGTGCCCTGGAGAAGCGGTTGTGCCAGATTCCCTGTGTCCTTGTTACCATGTATAACCGGATGTAGCAGTATAAAATAAGAAGGGTACAGATAAGAGCAGCTACAAAGAAGTAGATGCTAATGCCACCTTCTTTGAGGAAGATGAAAGCCAGACAGTAAATGACTTTTCCAGGAGGACTTTCCTCGTTTACCTTATTTATGATCAATACGGTGAAAGGGTACAAAGCTGACAGTACCCACACCCCAAACAGGATGCAGTGGGTGCGGCAGGGTGTGAGAAAATCATGGTAACGGAGGGGCCAGCGAACAGCAGCAAAGGTGTCGATCACCATGAGAGTCACTGTAAGGATAGCACAGCAGTAAGCAGTGACAACGACAGTTATAACCAGCTCACAAGCAATGTAAGGTATCGGAACTCCTACAGAATTGATTATCACTGTGGCCAAGTTGAGGAGAAGGAAGAGGATGTCTGCTGTCAGGGTGTTGGCCACCAGCAGGTAGCGGGTCTCCTGACGCAAGGTGTGGGACAAAAAAATGCAGATCAGCAGAACTGGGTCGACTAGCAAGGTAGCAAGAGTAATGACAGCAGCAGGGATGCAAAACAGTTCTAGGTTCCACTTCCTCATACTCTCAGCCCACTCGAGTGTGCAGTTTGATATCATTGCTGATGATGCTGCAATGTTTTTGAGTGATAGAAGAAACACAGATGGGCAATGCAGTGTTTTATGGTGGGCTCTGTACTTCCTCCAGCAAAGTCCTGTGAAGAAAAAATAACACCATAAAATAGGTGGACTTTCTTAAAAGTCTCAGCTTAAAACACACAAGAATCAGTGCAGTGTGTATGAGCTGATTTTTTTTATGGAAAACAATGCAATCTAATTAACTGCTGCAAAAAGTCCTCATAACAAGAAAAACAAATTAATTTGTAAAACATGGGCACATTATAGCTGTATGTCTACTGACTTTATCTTCTTACAGCATTTCATAGTCAATATAATAAGATTTTAATGCAGATACTTTGAATTGCTGGTACACTGCTGTCGGAATTCAAATAAGGAAAAACAGGAAGGGACTGTGTACTTTGTACGTAACCTGTAAAATGTATGCAAACCTAAAAGAAATTTTGAATAAAGCCAAGACGTACATAACATTAATTATGTTAGTTTCAGGTAAATAATTAGTGAAATACATAAATCCCGCTGGAAATCAGCTTTAAAAATGGATTATTGATAGGTTATAAAAGTGATGAAAACTTACACCACATTCAACTCCGCACAAATGGCCATGTGCTTTTCAAACTCAACATGTTAACTGGTAAAATATTGATTGATCAAAGATGAATAATCTTACCTTTTGTCCAAAGTGTAAAAAATCTGCCTGCGCTGCATAAATCAATGGCTGTTGTACAGCTTCTCTCACTCGGTGTTCTTATCGGATGCTTTGTTGACTCGGTGATAACGCAGGGATGCAGAAAGCAGCCGCCACTTACCTGTCACATAGTAACAGGGTGGAGCTTTTTATCCACTTAAGTGCTCTTCATGCAATTCTATTTACTGTTATTTTCTCGCTGAACATTTACATCTGAGGTTGTTTTCAAATGTGGCCTGACCTGGTAAAATTCAAGATGGTTTGACTCAGAAGTTGCTGCATTAATGTGCAGGACATTTTAACAGTGGGAGGATTCCATCATTTACTCCTTGTCCGTATAGTCTACGTCTGTTAACCTAAGCTATCACCATGACCACCTGGTTAAGCACAAAAATTAGCCCCACAATAGAGATTTTATTCAGTTTTAGAAAAACAGTGAGTTAAACCCGGTGATTAAATAGTTTATTTTCATTGGACTCACTGATAAACACAATGTAACGACCACAAGAAAAGAATTTCACTGCTCCTTTCAGAGATATCTTTCACTTAGTTTGCCATTTGTTCTTTTTCTTCTTCCTATATCCACTTCCCGCCTCAGTCTCTTTTTCCTCATCCTCCTCCTCCTCCTCACTGGCTTCATCATCGTCACAATCAACTTCAATTCTACCCCGCTGCCACTCCTCTTCCCTCCACTCTCTTGCCAGGAGTCTCTCAAATACATCATACTCCTCTGCTGATGCCCGGGCAACATCTGTGATGAAAGTGTCCTGCTCCACAGAGAGGATGCTGTCCAGATTGGGGTTGACGATAGTCGTCTGTCCTTTCTTGTCAGGGGTTTGATACAGGCCCCGCCGCTCCAGAAAACTGTGCCGACAGCGTACCTCATCAAGAGTAAACCGAAACAATCTGCACTTCACCATCTCTGTCTGTTTGACACCCATTCGGAAGTAGACGTACTGTGGACAGATGAACAAAATAACTGTTACAAACAGCTGTACAGTGTAACACCAATGGGTACTATTAAAGGTAAAATACTACTTCCCTTAGTTTGTGCTAAGTTTATGATACATGTGAGACTATCAGTAGCAATATAATCAGTTTACAAAATAAAAGCTGTATAAACAAACAAATAAACCATGTTTAAAATTAGAGACAATGCTGAGAAAAACAAAAAGTCCATTCATTGGAGATAACACCACAAGAGGGAGTACTAGTGCTGTGTGTTCTAACCTAACCCCAGAGAACATATACATATCGAGTTAATGTGTGGAAGTTATGTGGTCAAACTAAAAAAAGTTAAAAACATTCATTATTTTAAGTTAATTGTGCCACAACACCACTGTTACACAACCCCACAATGGCTGCATAAATAGGACACAGGGCTTGACAACTGCTGCGTCAATGGCCATTATGTTTTGAGGAACCTAATAAATCTCCATCCATCTTCTGTGTAAACAACATTTTACTATGGGAACTGCTTTTAAACACACACATTTTTCAAACATAAAAGGCAAATTCAAATCATGTGTGAAGAATACATTTCCTTCAGGATAGCAACTATCCATTGTGCAATCTGATGTTTTGGTAAATATTTTAGTAATTTAAGTGTTTTCTTTTGATGTGTAGTTCAGATATCTTATTTTATGTAGCCCTTTTCAATGGCTGAAAATATTACATTATGCTAATAACGTCACAGCCTAAATATTATCTATGCTGCTATTCAACTACTACATAAAAATTCATCAGACAACAGAAACACAGGGGTGTGCAGTGAAAGTGTTGTTTAATCATATTTTTAAAAGGATGCCATTTTAAAATGTGTCTAGTAAAACCACAATATATATGTATACAATAATCTGATTCTATTACAGAATTAAACACGTTTCCTTGATGTTTAGTACTCCGTGGAATCACTCTGAATGTCCATAGAGCTTGCTTCCTGACCTGAAACTTGTACTCCAGCTGGTCCCGGTCCTCCAGTACTACTGCTGGGCTGTCTCTGAGGATGTCTGTGACCTGCTGGACAGTAAACAGGCACTTCTCTCTCAGGAACAGCACTACACTTCTGACAGACTTCACAGGCACAGTCAGAATCTTTGGGTAATGGACCACCATCCTCTGGAGGCTGCCTAAGGATGAGATGAGGAAGAATTTAGATTTGACATATTTGTCCCATATTGTGGACTTTATTCGTCCACTCTTTAAGCAATTCTTCACTGATGTTATAATCTCACCTTCTACTAAACCCAGCTTCCGCAGGTTGCTTATGCGCTGCTGAAGCTGCCTTTCTGAAACACTGTAAAGTTCAGGACATTTGTCCACAAGTTTCAAAACACTGGAGGGATTGAGCCCCAACACGAACAGACCTGTGAGAGTTGACAAAGTATGTTTGGCAGCGCTTCCTTTTCTAATCTGGGATACGGTGTCAAATATTTGCTCTGCCTGGGAGTCTGTAAATCCCAGATCAACCAAAGAGCGCAGAGATAGGTGAGTGACCGGTTGGCTGGAAAGAGCTGCTAGCTCAGAGTTGTGCTGCGAGGTCACCTGATCGAGGGGCGAACAATAAAACCTGCAGCCCACGCACAGATATGGGAGGTGGTGCCTCTTAAACTGGAGAGAGCTGAATAAAGAGGGTGATGCATTTCCCCCAGTCCACCGAAAAATCTGTGGAAAGAAATTGTAATTCAACACATGGCAGTGTTTTGATATAATGAACATGATTCAGTTAGCCGACACGGATGCTAATGAAAGGTCAATGATAGCTATTTTTATTTGTTTGATAAAACGTAATTATATTTTAATGAATTAAACACCTGATGTTACAGTGACAAACCAACGTTTCAAAACGGGTAAATACCATAGACTGTATAAAAAAAGACTAATTTACCTGATACATAAGACGAGTACCCATGCTTGTCCGTGTCACAAGATGTTCCGTCTACAACAAGAGTCCAAAAGTTCCGGTGTCTTTGGCACGAGAGCAACGTCCCTCTTGCTTTTTTACAATAACTCTATATTCTTTTTTCTTTAAATTACATTAATCAGCTAGATTTAAATGTTTTTTTTTTTTACAGAAAATATTGTTAACTTGTGCAGCTTAAAAAAAACAGAGGCAAATGTTCACTAAATACATTGAAGTCTCGTTTTGAATTAATTTAGAAAGAACAAGTGAAACAATGAATCTACTATTTAAGACAATTTAAACATCACACACTCAGCCAGGGCATAGTCAATAGATATATATGGGTAAAAAAAAGTACACAACTTTGTTAACAGTCCCACAGTTTATTCACAGTAATTAAAACAAAATGTTTTTAGTTACACACTGGAAATAAGTCTGTAGTTGTTGACTTAAATTGTTTCCAATAACTTTTAGCACATTTAGGGAAATTTGGATAAGAAAAAGTTTTAACATCCGCAGTTGTCAAACAGACAAACTATTCTATGTACTAACTTGGTCAGCACATTTTGTTTGAAACCAGCAACACCCTGGAATTGATAGTTTTCTGGCAAGATATAAAAGTTACATCACATTTTCATAAAACTCAAGAGCATTGTGTAGTCTTATTCAAAAACATCTGCATAATAAAGCTAAAGGGGAACATGTTTTGGTAGGATATTTATTAATGTAAAATAAATATATATAAAAAACATTGTAAATATACTTACACTAAGTTGAATAAAATATCTAAAATGTCGAGATTAAAATCAAGGACAGATGTCAATTTTACAAGGAAGAAATTAAAAGCAATAAATGAAAAATAAAATCTACAAGGGAAAAAGGTCTTATTTGTAGATATGACATCTCTCAGAAATCTGTCAGAGAGCACACTGTCACAGTAAGAGACTTTGTTTAGCAGATTTCTGTTCTACTAAGAAAAGCTTCCCTTTCATTATTTTGCTAATTACAGGCATTAAAGGAGCGTAAGACAAACTGCAGTGGGTCCTTAGGCTTCCTTTTAAAGTTTATGCAAATTCAGACTCTAATCCTCACAAAGGTACTTCTGAAGCTCAGTTTCCAGGGCCACCATTGACAACCTCTCTTCCTCATCTTCATCCTCTTCCTCAGGTAGAGTCTCATCGTCACCATTTGGAAACAAGCTTGGTCCGATGAACGCCATAGGACTTGGTTCCTGATGCTGTGGCAAGCCTATTTGAACAAGAAATGGCTCAATGTAGATTGAAAGAATAGCCAACTGTGTCAGTGTAACTTTGGTGCTTATGAGTACTCACAGATGCTCTCTGCTGGAGGGACCACCTCAGCCCAGCTGTAATCTACAAGAGAAATGGGCTGGCTGATCCAGGACTGCAAGAGCAGCTGATCTAAAGTCATTCTTCTCTTGGGATCAGAGTGAAGCAGCCCACGCAACACAGCATGCAGGTCTAAGAATGCAATGGGACATTTTCTTGAATAGATTGCCAAAAAAAGCCTGTACAGTCAGTCAAACTCACCACCATTACTAAAAAAATGCTTACCTGAAGACAAAGGGAATGGGAGCTTTAGTTTTGCTTCCAGGATCTCCCCCACATCACAAAAGGGATTCTCACTGAACAGCAGCGTGTAGAGCAAAACTCCTAGAGACCACATCTCCAGCTCTGGACCCTCATAGCTAGAGAGAAGGCCGAAAACATGAAAATAATGTTATTAAATGTATCTGTATAGCTTTTTTTTAATAAGGTTACAGTTGCTTTATTCCTAAATATAATACTGTTTATGCAAACTGGATTATACCAGATGATTAAGTTTGTTGGCATTTAGCAAATAGTACCATTTAATGCATTTTTTATAGAGATTCTACATTTCAACGATTTGTCCAATCAAAATTTGATCATGTTGTGAAAAACTACTAAGTACTGTGGTGCGTTTTAGCTTACGGTAAACTAGAAAAATACTTGGAAAGCACAGAACTCAGCCAAACAGCTTATTTTCATCCAAATTGTGAAGAATGCTTTGAAAAACTCTCATGTCCGCATGTTCTCTATAGACCTTCTGGGAGCATGAATGATGCAAACGGAAAGTACTTTGTAAACTAATCAAACTTTATTTTTGACCAACACTGGAACATATGGATTCTGCTGGCATGATATATATGCTCCACTTTTTTTTGTTTAACTCAAATATGTAAATGTTTAAGTCAGGAAACCTTGACATAATTGTACACTGGGTGAACATTCCCTGCTTCACAAGGACAAAACATTTCAGTACATAAAAGTCTTTTTTATCCTCTTTTATCCTGTTCAAATTATTTTGAAGATGTGGTTAGGACAGCCCTGATTTCACCTAAACTGCCCATAAAGTTAAAAAGACGTATCATCTTCGTACTGGTATGAAATACTCACGGATTTCCTTGAAGCACCTCTGGAGAGCAGTACTCCAGCGTGCCACAGAAATTGTAAAAGAGTTTCCCAGGAGCCAATATTGCAGCCGAACCAAAATCAATTAGCCGAATGTGAAAACACTTGTCGATTATGATGTTCTCATCTTTTATGTCCCTGTGAATAATGTTCTTGGTCCTCAGGTAAAATATAGCTGCCACGATCTATAAAAACACATCAAGTCAAGCAAGGAAAAAAAAAATAGGCCACTTCACATTTTAGACCCAGTCTGCTGTCATCTATATATTATATGGCCATCCACATACCTGCCTAAAGATGTAACTGGCCAGGGGCTCATCCAGTCGTGGCTGCATGTCAATGAATTCAAAAAGGTCCAACCCATCACCTTGTTTCTCCATCACCATCTGGAAAAATCTTCCATTCTCAAACACCTCCAACACCTAGTCGCATACACGCAAATAGACACATGTTGAAGAGCATTATCAACAAATGGATGTGAAACCTGACATAAATGCTGAGAAGCATTCATTTACTTACTTTGACAATGTTGTGGTGATGCACTCGTGTTAATATAGCAATTTCCTGGCTCACTCTTCCCAACATGGGGTCATCAAGCCAGCATTCTTCTGCTATCCTGACCTTGCTAATAAACTTCACAATCACCTACAGAGTTTCAATTTGGAGAAGAAGTCATATCACCATAATGTAACCCTTTTTTCAAAAGTTTAATAAGCACACATATAAAGCATAGATCAGCATGAATAATGCTTCTTACTTCTCGTCCATCACAGCGCCTTATTGCCTTCCAGACAAAACCAAAAGCTCCTTTTCCCACAGCTTTCACTGGCTGGTACTCCTCTCTGAACTGCCCGTCGCAGGCTCGAGATTGATCAAGATCCACAGTGGAGCGCAATATTTCTCCTTGGCTGGCCTCACCTATTCTCTGAATAAATAAATGACATAAAAGCAGGACACCCTTAACATTCAAATAGAGAATTATAATTGCATTGTGCTGACTTGAAGACCTTAACTGTGACACACCTCCCCAAGACTGACCCCTGACTGGTTGTTCTCTGACTGATCTGTTTGCAACAATGTGCCCTGCTGACCAGACCTGCTCATCCACACGCAGAACATGAAGCTTCCATCAGGAAGTTTTGTCCTGCAGACATTACACTGGACATCTAGAGAGAGAGGAAAACAACAAAATGACACATTAGACTTTTCTTGATGTCATGTTTAAGACTTTTATGAGAAAAATTACACCAGTAGCAAAGTCCATTACCAACCTACTCTTGTGCCGTCTCTGTGGTATCCACTTCCTTCAAATCGTCCCTCCAGAATCAGAGGCGTGTGTGAAGACAGGATGTGTCCATTCATCTTTTGTTTCTTAGGTGTTGATGTGGCTGGCACATCTGTCAGTGACTGAACCCCGGTACTGATTTGGTCGCAGCACTCTTGGCTCTTTCCCTTATGAATTGCAGAGAGAGCTGCCCAGTCATTTTGCTTATGGTAATCTTTTTCTGCCTCTTCAGTTGAGTTGTTCCTGGTTCCCACAGCAGTGTATGCAGTTTGAGCAAGCTCTGCTTCCTGGTCTGACATCAGCACACATGGCGAAGGAGTTCGCAGAAGCTCAGCTGTATCACAAGATAACAGAGAGTGTTGGTTCCCATTGTTGACGCTGAGCATCTCCATACTACCACTCAGATCCAGGTCAGCTAAGGCACGAGTAACTAGATCGCCATTGCTATCAATGTCCAGGAAATCGCTGGGTGAGTCCACTATGTGTGCTGAAGCAGAATCCTGGTCAAGATCAGGACCACCATGGCCAGCAAACCTCTCACAGAAGTCAGAAGAAGACCTAGAAACAAGGTTTCAATTCAGTAATAAATCTGTTTAGTTAACACGTGAAGGTGATATTAGTGAGGGAATTGTATAAATTACTGCAGAATATTCAGTTATGCAACAAATTCTAAAGTCTTTTCTTTCTTTTTCTTTATTTATTTAAGTGTGTGAATGTTTTTACAGTGTGCATGAGCAGCCCATGTCAGAAATGTCTTCCTGGATTAATAAAGTTAATCTTTTCTGGCATGTTAGTAGCTTTTATTGTTGCACTGCGACCACATAAAATAAAAACCATCTCCCCTTACCTGCTCTCCACAGAGATAACTTCAAAACTTGAGTTTTGGTGGACAAAGGCACATGAGTGATGGTCTTTGTGTCTATCAGGACAGATACCACCTCCTGGGGCACCAGTATGTCCATTCTGAGCAGGAGTGTCTAAAATAGAGGGGACCCAAAGCGTAAAATACTTAATTCCACTTTATATGTATATATTCATTTTAAACTGTAGCAAAATTCAGATCATTGAGTTGAAGAAGTTCAAACTCATTAAAAAATATAAGAACAACACACCAGGAATTATGTTAATGGCAGGTATGTTATTTTTCCGATTCCCATTGCTCAGCTGCTTTTCTCCATTATGGAGTGATGATTCAGCTGGAACCAAACAACATCCATTTTCATCCAGAGGTTCTACCCAGGCAAATGTTTTGAGCAGTGCTTGGGTGGTATCTGCACTGTCCAGCTGGCTACTGCAGGGGGCTACCTGGGCTGCTTCCTCCATCACCTCTGTAGTATCATTGGTCCTGATGAAAGAAAGGATGTTTCACTATAATTATTCTTCCACTAGATAAAAGATTGAATCACACATACTGTTTATTCATCTTATTGTAATTACTTTAGGTGAATTTAAAGTTTGTACAGAGTCTGTACTAAGTTGACTCACTGCTTTGTGTGACACACCTTGAGCTGGTGAGGGCAGTAGTCACAGAGACAAAAATGGGCTGCATGTATAAATGTAAGCTGGCATTGAGAATATTACATTTGACAATAGAAATGCTTTGTGTTCAGATTTACAGCAAAACACGTAGCATGATCCTGTTAGTTGTCTGATTGTTGCTAAAGCAAATTTGTCTAAATATTTAATAGAAAACAGATTTTTTTGAATACAAACAATCTAGAATACATTTCAGCATACAGATGTAGGATTTGACTACAGTCTGATACAGTGCGTCTGTTTATTTCTGGGAACTAAAGCAAAGGGTAGCTTAAAATCCCAAAGAACAGCAAACTCACAGCAGCTAGATGGTTTGTCAGATGCTAGAAGGAAGGTGGTCAAGAGGAATATCATCAACTACCATCTTTTACCTCTGCAAGATCTGTACAACTCCCACTACCTCAAAAGAGCCCATAAAATACAAAAAGATGCATCTCATTATATCCATTTCCTGTTAGAATTGCTGGCCTCGGGCATACAGTTTATATGCAGTGTGTCATGTTTCATTTGTAAAGTCTGAATATATTTTCCTAAAATGTTTTTATCATCTTGCACTTAGAGATTTTTCTTTTACATTATGTTGTAGCCTACTATCTAAAATATCAATAGTCTGTTCTATTTCATACACCATTAAAAAAAAATCAGCTTGCATCAGTCTACAAGCACATAATACCTGCTAACTTACACAACAACACGTGTTGAGGTGACTGCAGGAGGAGAGAGGGTAGACAGAGCACTGCTATGCTGGTCCAGCCTGTTGCTTGTTCCAGTGAAGATTTTTCCTCTCTCTGTTGAGGCTCTTCCCAGGAAAGCCTGTTGTACCATAGCCATGTCTCCAGCCAGCAAAGAGGAAGGGTCTGAAATCAAGATGACAAGAAAAACTAAATGATACACATTCAATTAAATAATACAGTATAATAACATAAAACACACTCACATACATATGATTAAAGAAGGAGCTAAGTACCAGCACTACCATAACGGGGAGTTATAGGAAGTTTAGATATCCAAAAATGAACAGACAGGATACATCACATACTTTTCTATACTTTACCCCCCCCCCGGGGAGTTCCTGTCCACATGTTTACATGTTTAGCTGCTGTCCATATAAGTGCAATATCATTAATATTAATATCAGAAATGTTATACTTGGACTATCACTACCTCATGCAC
>JBAMHV010000008.1:10861187-10875599 GCA_037177535.1 Pseudomugil gertrudae
CTTTATAATCATACTCATATATGCAATCCTATTTATGATATTAGAGCATCATCAAGTCCACCTCAGGTTTTGATCCCTCTGCCTGTTGTAAATTGTAACACCACTGACTAGTGAGCACGTTCACTTCATGGTTGTTTGAACACTCCTGGTTCTGAAAATTATGATGAATTATTAGGAATTGGCTCAAATTGATGTCTGTAAGGAAGACATGCCCAAATTGTGTCTTCAAGAGCTATGCAGATTCCTGTTGACGAGCCATTCGATTAATTCAGCTGTGTTGGACAAGGGTTGCATCTAAACATTGCAGGCTTTTCCTGGTCTGGTTTGACTTATAGACCATGTGCTTAAAGTGATCAAACCCTGCTCAAGTAATGGATAAGGCTTGCTAGCTAAGGCTAGCTAAGGTTCATTGCTTGCTTATTAAAACAAAACATTGCTTATTGCATGAAAATTTGGGGATGGAATTTATCTACTATAATGAAAGTCCCAGCACATACAAGCTATTGACCATTGTGTCAAGCCACAGACATTTTTTTTAAACCTTTGACACAGCAGTCACCACATTTTGATAATTCTGTTCACAGAGACTACTTTCAAGTTGTTTGTTCTCAAGCTGAGTTCACATTCAGATAATACAATCTGCTGCATGAGAGGATAAGCCTCCTACCTGTAAAATCCTCCATTCTTGTTACATAAATTAATGCTACTGCGAGTTGGAGGGAGAATCAGACAAATCAACGCCAAGAGAGGACAAGGACCAGGAAGAACACCACACTGGCTTTCTTTTTAAAAAACCAATCAGGCTTCATTCACTCAGACACATACAGCAAACCAGATAAGACACGAAAAGTGCTCAGAGGAGGCTGTCATGAAGGAGGATGGCACAGTAATAGAGACATAGAAAAGTAACTGTGAGTGTGTGTGTGTGTGTGTGGCAGATTAGTGCCAGAGGATTCTTCACTAATCCCAGCTGAGAGTTATATGCTCCCTACCGCCGTTAGAAACCACTTATTCCTTCTTCTGTCATCTGCACCCCCACAATTTCAGAAACACCCCTTTACATGGATCTTAATCTGAGCCTGCATCATCACAAGCAGTTTCAGCTGTCTCCTGGATTAGCTGGAGTTACAGGCTGAGAACGGCAAGTCTATTTTTGGAAGTGAGAAGAGATGTTGGACAACATTACTACTCTGCTGGAATCTATGCTGAATAATGCATTTAAAAAAACTTTGTCAAAGCATCCTTTGTTGCTCAGGTCGTCATGAGATTTGGGGAAGTGCTGAACATAGTTGAAGGTTAACGGAGAGGTTGACATCTTTCACAGTCACCTCAGGACCTATATAAGCTCATCTCATAGATCATTAAGTTATGACACCCAATCATAGCCAATAACTGACATTGAACTCTATCAACATGACTCACTGTCAGGCCCTTGGCATGGAGAATGGTGTCAGCAGATGTTTCACTTAACCAGCGCATTAGCCTGTCATGACAAATGCCACTCCAAGAGTGACAAGAACATTACACCTTTCTCTCACAAATGCTATCATTTACATGCAAGCTGGGTTCAGCTAATTGATTGTAAAACTCTTCCATCTCCTCTAGGTGTTTAACTCTCTGCAACCTCCTGTCTCACACAGTTCCCATCCTTCTTTTGCATCTCATTTGCCGGTGAATTCCTCTCTTGTTTGCGGGGGAAAGTTGCAGAGGCTGGCATGAATGCTAATAGTGTGGGAGAGAGCTGAGTCACTGCAGGAGGTGCATTGCGCTGTGGAGTGGCCAGTTGTTTGAGAAAAGAGGGGTGAGAAAGTTTCAATGCTATAAGCTTGACAAGGGCCAAAATTGTTTTAAAGAAGCCAGGAGAGAGAAACAGATAATGCAATTGGTGTTTATGGACTGTACGTACTCCCAAGGTGTAGGAGTTTATTAGAATCGCTTCTTAATGGCACTGCAAGCCAATAGAAAAGTCCTAATCAAAGTTCATTTTACCGTTACATCAGCATCAGGTGAATGGAGAAGTAGACAACAAAGATGGAGGAAAAGAGATAAGAGAAAGAGGGAGATTACAGGGCTTAAGGACATTTATTTGTTACCTTCAATTATGTGTTTTCTGTTAAGGCCTCTTTCTGTCTCTGCTCTGCAATGACATAACAAGAAATGCACGTCAGGACCGTCATGGGTAAAACGCACACATGCGTCTGATAAATGTAGGTTTCATCACCCGAAGATGCTTATGGGGTTCAAACCCATAAGATGAAGCAAGTCTCTTCCTCTATAATTGTCATTTTTCCTGACCTCTACCAAACCAAGCTGCTGAGTAAGACAAACTATTAAATTATCTTCTCTAAAACATCTCCTTTCTCTTATCTCTGTTGTCTGTGTGAGAACATTTTTCTATATCTTTCTCTCTTGCATGACATGAAGAAAACCTCGTTTGGAACCACAGAGGGAGGAAAAAACTTTTCCTTCCTGACTTTCTTTTGTGTGAGAAAACATTTCATTTTCTGAAGCTTAATTTATTTTCCTCTGTCTTACAGAAAGTGGTCTGAAATAATGATATAATTCTGAGTTATAACACAGTTGTAATCTGCAGTGTAAACACTGTGATCTTAGCTACAATATCACAAAAAGGGGTCAGTAAGATCTTATTTTCAAATTAAAAGCTTATTTCAACAGATAATTCAGTTTTCAAGTCAGCGTAGCTTTATGGAAAGATAATGCACAAACACTTGCACTGTTTTTCAGTGTTTTTAATATGAGGGTGTCGTGTGGTACGTGTTAGATATGTGAAGGAGCTGCTACCTAAAGCCAATTGTTTCTAAAAGAGCCAGAACTGGAACACAACAGCTTATTCATATAGGTACTGATTCATGAAGCCATTTTTTAATTATGGGAAGATGCTACTTGGCTCATTACTTCCATTTACTAATTTTGCATTTCTATTGATGTTCTCCAGGAAATACACATCATCTTATGTGAATGTTTTCATATATTTTTACCTGCTCAGGAAGATGCTGTGGGACATTCACATCTTAGTTTGTGTCATAGCAGAAAAATAACAGATGGAATAAATGCTGTGAACTTGTAATTGTGCAGAGTGGGTGATTAATAGAAGTCCAATTTCCACTCACCTTAACAACATTTTTATCTCCACTGATTCATGTGAGAGATCTCTGGCTATGTCGATTCAGTGTAACTGCTAATCTTTCCTGACAACTAGCCTCAAAAGCCTGGAGACTGTCTCAAGGATGTTTAGCTGAAAACTGATGGATTGTATTAAAATTATACTTGACAGTAGCCTCACCTGTGTTTACTCAGTTCCCTTAAGGTTTTCCTCATTCTGCATTTCAATCTTTCTACATAGTTTGCTTAATTTTTAAGCTAAGAAATGTTTCTTCTTGCTCAGTTCCCTGCTGTTCATCTTGCTTTTCTCCCTGGTTTACTTCAGATTTTCTCACGCTGCCTCTTCTCCGTTTTTGCAGCTTTACCGCAAACAAAAACATATGATCAGGTTTTCTAACTTTTTGCACCAACAGGAAAGGATATGAGCTGAGAAGGAAGTCTGAAATATCAACAGTATGCTGGGGCACCATGAAGTCTTTCAATCACTCTCACAGCTTTCTCAGCTTCTCTCAATTCTTCTGAGTTGGAAAGAGATGTATAATATCTTGATGATAGTCTAAGAAGAATGAGCTTAATTTGAATTCACACAGTCCCTCTAGGACTGCAGTCTACTGTGCTACATGAAAATGAAAGAAAAACAGAAGTACAGTAATACTGGTGGATGCTCTACTTAGTGAAAGCCTGAAGACTTTGAGAGTGAAATGGACGGATGTGACTAATGTAAACTGAACAGAGAGTACTTCAGCATGACAGCAGAAGCAGACATGACATTATGCCAGAAGGCTTAACATGGGTCGTCAGTAAGAAAAAGAGAGTGAGACCATGGCTGTGCTTAATTTGTTCCTTTTTTGTGTGTTTTGTTAGCGTGTCCTCACTACCTGCGCCTGTGATGTTTCCAAAATGTATATCTAATCCTATGTCATGCTCCTTGCAGCTTGAGGCAGTTGTTTTATTTCCAGCCAGTTGTTGGTCAGATATCTTGAACGTTCGAGGTGGAAAATCCACATGCTGGACACACACAAAAACATGCATGAACACACATACTTACTTTCCTCCCCAGTAGAGCTTTGTGGTGATCACTAAGCTGGATCTCCTGAGGGAGCACAGCACACACGCAGACACATCAAACAGATGAAAAAGAAGAAAAAACTTGAAGTTACTCTCCAAAGACATCGGTGAATAAACATTTGTGCATGTGGCTGTGTGATCCGATTGAGTAATCAGGTTTGTGTTTAACAGGAAGTGTGTCCTTTTGAAATCCTGCAGTGAGAGGTGGCTATTTTCCCTTTTCAATCATAAGCTTATCAAGTATGCAGGAGTCTTTTCTCTGAACTTTAACAAGATAGCTCCCTCGCTCTCAAATCCTACATGCTTGAATGATCAATAATTCAGACATTCAGAATTGGTGAAGTGACAAACAGAGTATTGGCTAAAGCAGCTGAGAAGGGCGACACGTCAATATGTGCAATGGGACAACATGCAGTCTGGGTATAGTGTAAAAGTTGTGTACAAATTAAATAGAATTGAGGTTTTCTGTGACAGAACACATGCTTTACAAAGTCTGTTTGATTTAACATGCAGGCTTTTCCAGATAATAAATAGATTTGTCATTTATCAATAAATCTGTGCTTATTTTTAATCAATAATAACACACCACCCATCGTTTCATCTTGTAGGATGCTTGAAAGCAGAAAAAAGGAAAAACATAAAAGTAAACACTTCTTTAGTAAAGCATACCTATTTATTTCATTTTATTTTCAGAGCTAGCTTGAACACAGCTTGAAAAACAGTCATATGAAACACATTCATGACCGTGAGTGTCATGAATGTTGACCATGATAAGGGCTTTTCTAACAACATGCCATTTGATGAATTAAAATAAATATAAATCTATGATAAAAAATCTAATTTAAACTGTGGCTCCTTGACTTTTTTTGCACACCAACAACAATTATATTGTTTTTTTGTCCTCTTAAATTTATTTGAACTATGTGCAAATTCTGATGTAAAGGCTATCACACACTCATTTCTGCTTTATGATAGCTAACTCTAACTAGTGGATATCTGTGCATGTGTTTTAGCCTTTTCTTCTTACTTTTATGAGCTTTCATCTGTTTTAGTTTTTCAGTTTTAAATAGTTGATTGAATCGCATGCACTCAGATGTAACAAACAAAACAAAACAACAACAAAAACCACAACAAAACTATTTAAATAAAACTTAACTCATCCCTATACATGTACCACTATCACGACTGCCCATATTGTCTAGAAAAAACTTGGGAGGCATCTGACAAAGAGGTCTTCCTCATTTTACAATGAAAAAGCAATTCCATGTTTTCAGCAGTGGGTTTTGTTTGGCTTGTAGCGAGTTGTTTACTAGGGAAATGCAATGTGATGCTGTTGCTTTATGGTAAGAAAAGAAGCAACATCCGACATTGTGTTCTGAAGAAGCCACCCACAGCAGGCAGGTGACATTGGTTACAGGATGTGCTTCTTTGAAAGCTTGTTAAATAGCTTGGGTAATTGTTTTCTTTCTTTTTTTACTAGTAGGCACATTAACCTGCTGGTGGAGATGCTGCCACACAGAGGTGCAACACTGTGTGTGCTCAGGTGAGTGGTGCATATTCATGTAGGAGCTTTAGCAAAACACTGAGCTGTAACAAAATGGTCAGTGTTCTTCTTTTAATCCAGTAGTGATTGAAGTTATACAGCTGTTTGGGGCAGATACCAAGTGACCTGCTGAATTTTACATTTGAAGCTTAAGACTGTAGTTCCAGCTGTATTAGATAAACCCGCTTCCACCACTATAGCATTAATTTCCTAAGGGCTTTTTCTGTTTCACCCTGGCTGACCTCATGCACACAGAGAGGTCTGCAAAAAGAAGGATGAGTGGAAGAACTTCAACTTCCTCCAATGTCTTTCTAACAAACAGAAACACCAGGCTTATCAACCACCATCAGTGCCTGACCTCACTAATGCCTTTGTGACAGAATGGGAGCAAATCCCTGCTGCTAGGCTCCAAAATCTTGCAGAAAATGATCCCACAGGAGTAGTTGCTTTCATTTTAATAAATTGAAGCCCACAGAATTGGAATTTGATAAAAAAAAGTGTCCAAATCTGGCATTTTATTGCAAATACAAGCGAAAACATGTCAGAACATTAAACTGAATCTATATTTTTTAGACTGCACTTTACCTCCAGCACTTTTTCTTGATGATGTTCCCCATGATTATCTCTGCTCTGCACGACAAAAAGGAAAAGAACATACGAGATTAGATCTAAGACTGCTATTTCCATTTGTCAGTGTGTATGTTATCTGACACACGTTTACAGCAGGGATGCCTGATTAAAAACCAGATAGAATATAAGATAAATAAATTTTAAATTAGGTTTCATGCATTTTAACTGTAATATCCTGCATTTTGCACTCAGACAATGTCCACAAAGGAAGTTTGATTGAGCTGTGAGCATAAAAAAGGACATCCTGGAAAATATCATTTATGTAAATCATTGTAGCTTGTTCCTGGTGTCCTATGGGGAGTGTGA
The DNA here is from genome assembly GCA_037177535.1 of Pseudomugil gertrudae. Lineage (NCBI taxonomy): Eukaryota > Metazoa > Chordata > Actinopteri > Atheriniformes > Pseudomugilidae > Pseudomugil > Pseudomugil gertrudae. The sequence continues at coordinate 10,867,858 of JBAMHV010000008.1, forward strand.
AACAGATAGAAAACCAGAGAAATGTTATGTCACTGATGACAAATGGAAAACATCTCTTACTTCCCCCCAGAGTACACCTCGGCTGTGTCAAACAGATTGACCCCGCTCTCGTAGGCGATTGTCATCAGCTGCTCTGCTACCTAACATAGATGAGAGAAGTTTCCATGTTATAGTGTGATTAAGCTCCAATAAAAATGTCCATCCCAATTACACATCAAGAAGGAAAGAAAATCCCAGATGACGGTGAAGAAGTGAAAAACGGTTTGATGCTAAGATACACACTAGTTGTTTTTTTTATTTTTTATTAAAGCTGTTTACTGTGCAATGTTTCCCTGTCTTTTTGACCTAGTTCTTGTACTTGCACTCTGTTTAGAAAGGACGATACAAGCCTGGAAGACCAGTTGTGTCATGATGAAATCCTGTTGTCTGTTTGGGGGATTGGTTTATGTGTCCCTGCTCTGTATTGTCTCAGTGGTTCTCAGTCACTGATAAATTGTCACCATTCAGCCCCCCTCCAAGGCCAGGTCATTGTGCTTGAAGAGATCCTTTGCCAAATAACTTGTGACAGTGAGATATAAGTTCTGATCACTTGGCCTTGGTGGAGCCAATAGGGACTTATATTAGGAAATTGATAACAAAATGACTGTTGTGGTGTACTATACTACATTTCCTCCATAGTATCCAACATATCTAGTTGTATTTTGCTTCTAGAATAGTGAGAGTTTAGCAGTGAGAGCTGAAGTCTTACCTCATCAGAGATCTGACCTCCAAATGTTACCCATGTTCCTGAAAAAACAAGTTAAAAGTTCAAACTCTGGCACAAACAAGCAACATGCAAAACCTTTTACATGGAAAGCAAATACTTCAACACTTTTGGGACAAAATGGCCGGTCTCTTTGAGAGATGAATGTTGATGGATTGATAAACAAATGGCTCGATGCCATATGATGTCCTTGCATTTTATCTCACAACATGGCCTAAAATTGGAATTCAACATGACAGGATTAAAAATATGTCAAATGTTTTGCAGACACGTGAGACATCATTGTCATTTGCTTTGTGTCTTTTCACAGAGTGTGCAAGTTTAGCATTAGTGTGTCTTAGAGCAGAGTGCCTTAACCTTTACTAAGTTAGGGGCCAACATTTCCAGTACAAAATGGCTAAAACTTGCATTAACATGGTTTGGGTTTAATTGATGTCACTCCTGGTTGAATTAATTTTCAATAAATAAACCAAACTGTGGTGCAACTTAACAAATCAAAGCCTTGGATAAATGATAAGATAACAACATTTATTTATCATGTGTGAACATGCAATAGCTGCTAAAAGAACTTTAAAACCTAATTCTGCTTATTAACAGAAAAGTACAAATTATTATGGTAATCAGATTTCACTACAACAAGAACAAAAAGGACATTAAAAAACTTAAACTGATCAACAAAAAGATGGAGATTCCATCTATGTTCCCAGGAGCATTGGATGTTTGTATTTTAGATGCCACTTTGACATTTAAAGCTTCCCTGCATCTGTACGGGATAGCATTAATGATTATTTCACACTTAGCTTTGCCTTGACACCTCCATTTAAAAACCTTAATTAACCATATTTTAGTAGCACAACTGTTTTCTTTAGCCTTACGGGGAGTTTAGAGCCATTTTAATCTTATTTGTTTTGTGTTTAACAATTAGGGGTGTGAAAATCGATTAAAAAAAATCTATTTAACTCGGGGCAGGATCAATGAGTGGCAACATACTATCTCCTGCTCTGACTGCAGCTTGCACCTGGACTCATGCAGTGTGAGGACGAGAATCTGTGAGCAATCTGTGTCAGCATTCATGTCTCATTAAAAAGAAACAAACTATACAGTGATTTCACATCAGTCTCAAGAAATCCCCCAAAACACCTGAAAAAGTTACCAGACTTGTTGCTAGTTGCTTTAAAAAGAGGAAAATATTCAGTAGAGGGTTTTGAAAACGTGATTAAATACAGAACCAAAGTTGCTAAGCTGGAAACATTGTGTTAGCGGAGATCTGAGGTGTGTATCAGTGTGATCAGTGCACTCACAAACGTTCCCCATTATCTGGAAACATGTTTTATATGGAACAGTGTTTCTGTCTGACAGTTTTCTTTCCACAAAGTGCTTGATGCACACTGATATATCTATTTAATGTCAAATAAAATGTATTGATTCAGTTAGGACCCAGACACATCATTTAAATGCAGGAAAGAAAAAATAAATCCAAACCACAAACTCCATCTTAAGTCCTGCAGATTCACTGTGTAAGCTGGATCTTGGGTTTGCAGGGAATACATAAATACATTGATCAAAAACTATTGAATTAAATCTAAAATTATGATGAATCATTAGTACAGTTCTGTGGGATGTTAATATTTGCTTTGTGTATCCAAAGGTGTGACTATGATAAAGTCAGGATGTACCGGTACTACTTTACTTATAACTAACTCCATTCTGAAAATGCTAATACACATATTAGAAGATCCATCCATTTTCTACCACTTTTTTCCCTGAACGGGGTCGCTGGGGGCTGGAGCCAATCCCAGCTCACAACGGGCGAGAGGCAGGGTACACCCTGGACAGGTCGCCAGTCCATCACAGGACCAACACACACAGACACACAACCATACACACACACACTCACTCCTATGGACAATTTAGAGTCTCCAATCAGCCTATCCCCAGATGTTGTTAAATATTATGCATTGCAGTCATCATCACAGATCCACTGTTTTTTACATTAGTGTTACACTGGTTCACCACAGTGGTCATTAGTATTTATATTGTGTAATAAGGAATTCTAATTACATAATTTTTAACTAAGAATTACATATTGCTGCTATAATATTTGTGTTATTTCTCTGTCATCCATGGAAAAGGCTTCGCAATCACACCGTTGCTGAAGAATGCTTTTTGATCCTCCAGGGTTTTGGACCACCTCTCCTCTGTAATGATAGACCACATGAACTTAGCTATTTGTTGAAGGAAGACTTTTCTGCCATGGTCTTCTTTCAGATAATTCACAATTACTGAAAAGTGTTTTAAGATGTTTGTTTTGCCAAAGGAAGCTGCAGTGCAGTACTTAAAAAAAAGGTCCTTTAACTTTTTCTGCGAAGCACTCTTTACTCCAGAATCTGAATCTGGTCATCTCTTTCAAGAATTACAGAAAACCCAAAGCCATTCAACAAATCCAGCATTTTTTTTTTATTCCAGTTTGGGTCTGTGTTCACTTCTCAAATACAAGCATTTAAAAGAAGAGTCACAACCTCAAGCTCATCAGAGAAGATGGGTTAAAAGCAGTGAGATGTGTTTGTTAGCAGGTCACAGCTTTGCAACAAATTACTGAACAAGAAAGACAATAAATAATGTTAATATCAACTGAAATTGAATACAATAACTTGTATTCAATAATAAATATAATAAATGACAAGTCACTTCCACTTACTAAAGGCACGTCACCATGTTTGAGAAATCCAGATCATACTGACAGAGTTTGGATTGAATGCCTCATTTATTTATGAAAACTAAATGAGACATTATCTAAAAAGTCTGTAACTATTAAAGCAGCTACTAAATATATGATGATAAACATTTCATTCTGCAAAGCTGGAAAAACAGCATTTGTAAAATGCACAGTCCAGAAAAAGACAACAAACACCATGTACACAGTGACTAATGTTTTTGCATATATATATATATATATATATATATATATATATATACAACTTCTCTGTTCTGCCTCTAAAGGTAAAAGTTTTTTTTGTCAATAATAATTACATCTTCCTCTCAATCTTATGCTGTTCAAACCTGTCACATGAAGAAATTTACCATCTCTTTTTAATTAGAAATAATGTAAAAGCTGGTGTTAAATCGGTGACCAACTGTGCAGCAGTATATCAGCAGATTGGTGTAGGCGCAGTCTGGCTTTCCTCTGCTGGCAATGGCAAAAACAAAATCTGCCCAATTTTAAAAGATTGACTAGACAAGTGAACCTATCCAGAAAAATACTGAATAAAATGTACATTTCTATGCTCTTCTCTGTAGAGGGTAGGTGTTAGAAAGTATTAATATGATGCCGGATTGTTTGTTGTATTTACAGCTAGCTGGTAGACTACATGAGTTCTAGCTATTTGCCTTTAAATATGTTTTCCCTTCATTTTCCTTTCAGCTTTTTCAAGGCTTCATTTCACAAATACAGATGAACAAAACATTATGAGGCAAATGTGTTTTTTTCATCATTCTTTGTGTCAAATCCTAAACTGGCTGGTGCTCATAAAGCTGCTCATTTGGGAAGCAACCAGCTCTCATGTGTCAAGGTTCAGAATTAGCTCTGAGTCATGTGAAAGGCCTTTGCTTCTCCACATATGAGTGAAAATATGCATCTGCAAATAAAAAGCCTCCAATGATTGACTGCATTTACATTGTGAGAAGTAGTTTGAATGGAGATGAAGCTTTACATTTTCCTGCCATTCATCATCTTTAAGGAAAACTGGAATTCACGCAGAAGCATTTGGGGTTGAATATCTACTTAGATATCTATCATTATGTCTACATTTTGGTAATTTTATCTATTCCTTTATTTTATGAGAATAAATGTTAGAATATCATGACTTTATAATGTTGTGGAGTTTGCCCAAACCAACAACATGAAACCTTTGTCATGGGGAGTTTGAGCCTATACCCCAGCAACATACATAGTTTAGTTGTTAGTTGTATTTGTTTTATTTATTCTATTTATTTATGTCTAACAATTTATATATATTTATTTTCTAGTTGCTTATTATAATATTTTATTATGAGGCTTGCCACAGTGGAGGCTTGCCAGATTCAAGGCTTGAGAGTAATCCCTTTCAGCTGCTGATAGTTCATCCGCAACAGTTTTCTGCTGCTACTCAGCATGTTGTAGCTAAATCTTAAATACAGAAAAAAAATGACAGTGGAAGTGATTAACTATGTTAATTCTCAGAATTTGTGCTGTTTGTTAAGCCAGGAAAATACTGCATAATTTGTTTATTTTGCTTTTCTTGCAAAACTAGTATTTCTTTAGAGGTTCAACCCACTTAGTTTAGCACACAAACACACACACTAAAGTGCAATACATAAAAGAACAAGTTTCACTGAATGAATAAAAAGGAAAGAGAATATTCCCCCTGCAGTGTTCATAGTATATGTGTGATAACCCAGCAATTTGTTTTGCTGATACCGCCTCTACCATTGATTAAATATTTACAAGGAAGTTTGTAAAGCTCTGCAAACAGCTATCTGCTGTCTCTTGTGACTCTCCGAACAAATTAATGTTCATTGAGGTTGAAAATGATGTGAAAATGATAATGAAAATGAAACAGCTGTCCAATGAAGCTTTTCTTTTTGCTGGTTCCCAATTCTCTTTGCACACAGAAATAATTAACATTAAGCTTCACTTGGTTGTTTATGAAACTATTAAATATTAGGTAACAACAATTCGGCGTACTTACCAAGCCCCAGACAAGACACACGCAACCCAGATTTCCCCAGGTTCCTATGAAAAAAAATAAAGCCTCGCTTTAGAAAAAATTAGACTATTAAAACTGCAGATGTCACCAGTCAGCTGTGACTGCAATAGCATTGCTTTTGCTTTATACTGTGGGTGGTCTTTGATTCATTACTCAAGAGGATGAAATAACAGCCTAGTATTTGTGGAGCATTTAAATACAAGATAATTCTATTCTATTCAGTGATACAATGTCAGATAGTCACTGATAAGAGTTTAAATGTGAATCTAAGGGTCACCTTTATCATCAACAACATAAATCATAACACGGGAAATGCATTTAATTACATAAACCTTTCCAAAACAGAACATATTTTATTTAATTCACTTATATATATATAAAAAAGACACTGTTTGCTCTGTTGCATCAGGATATTTGCTGCACTGTTTTTTGACAGATGCTGCCCTTTGCCTCTCCCATCATTCCACACTTGATTGCCTCTTATTCTTGCAGTGTTTGACATGCGTCTACAACCGTCCTTAGGCTTTTTGCTGTTATTGTATTTGCCAAAGCAAAGAAATAAAAAAAGGAGATAACTTAGCTCTGTCCCAAGCACTGATGTTGCATCATTTCTGCACTCTCTCTCATTCTCTGTTGCTTCTATGTCTGGAAGCTGCTGTGCATATGATTCCATCATATATATCATATGTATCTCTGACAAAGGCTCTTTTTCATCCAGTTGATTTGCAACAACATAGTTCTTCTTAAAAACACAAAACAACTCTGACTTAATTGAACTTATAAACCTATTGTCTTATCTCTTTTTCATTTATGTGGTACATCAAGCCCAACTTTTTAGAGGAACTCATGGTGTAACTGCAAAAGATGAACTTCAAGATTGATTAGCTCGCTCTCCAGCTGCCATAGGATTCTCCCACAGCTTGACGGATGGGTAGGTGAAAGAAAACTACTACAAGAAGATTCACAATGCTGTAAGGGCAGCTGCATATATCTGGTGTTAAACATCAGGTGAACACACACATATGCAGAACAACAAGTGAAACATTTTATTTTGAGAGCCTATGTGAGCATAAAACAACCTCTTGTTATGGTCTGTGGATAGTGCCTTTTGTTTGGTTTTGCAGGCATTGACTCATTGCAACAAATGAGGCTGTAAAAAAGTGCCAGCAGTTGTTTTCTCGTGCCTAAAAACTAATGGCCCATGTCTGTAGATGAAGGCAGGCTAATTTGAGCATGGGCTGTCTAACTGTGCCCTCAGCAAGTTTAATTACTTGGCCAACAAGAAGATGAGAAGTCAATAGTTGGACAAGAATGTTAAGTTAGAAGAATAAAAGATATAAATGAACTATTTTTTATATAGCATGTGTAACTATGGTAACATCATGCCAGGAGGAAACAGATCTCTCTGCTCTCCCATTGTGGGATGTGCTCTTGTCTGTTATATGTTGAAGGAGTCTGGATAGTGTATCCTCCAACTCTGATGTATTATAGAGTATATCCTCTGATCCATAAAGTGGAACTGTAGATCAAAAGTTTGGTTGGGGGTTATTGAGGACAAAGCTCCCTGTTGTTAAGGCATCTTAATTGCTGCATTCATTGCAAATGGCTGTGCAGAAGCATCTGCTTAATGTCTGAAATACTTGTAAATTGTACATGGGTGTTTATTGATTTTGTTTTTATATATGCCGTGCTTCTTTTTAATAAGGCACTCTGCACTGAAAGAACAAAACACGAAATAAACTGAATGGAGAAAACACTCTGCACTGAAACTTTGCATCTGGATTTCCTTTACAATTCCAACGTCCACTTGAGATTTGTTACACAAGCTGTTCTAATAATTAGGAGAAAAAATGGTGAAGAAAGGCAGATATTAAACAATCTTAAAAGCCCCCCTGCTTTACCACACTCATTTAGGAGGAAGCAACAGCTCTAGCTCTGACTGAATAATAACCATAAACTCTGCAGCAGCACAAGATCTGCCCGGGATGTGAGGTGGCTGCAAGATGCACATTGCTAAAGAAGCTAATGATGCAGGTAATTGCAGTATTTTGCCTCAAACATCCAACAAAGAACAGTAAAGTATAACTTTATGTATAAAAGAAAATGTGTGCTTGTATCTGGGAAGACTGAGGCCTGCAAAGATGCAGATGCACCTTAAGCTCCTTCTCCAAAAGGCTCAGACAGCTTCGCTGTCACAAGGACCGCTTCAGGAAATCTTTCCTGCCACATTCAAT
>JBAMHV010000008.1:10876950-10905507 GCA_037177535.1 Pseudomugil gertrudae
TGAAAGAGACTGTACTGCTGCAACACTTAAATTTCCCAACATGGGATGAATAAAGTAATTCTATTCTATTCTATTCTATTCTAAATATTATAAAATGCAACAAAGACACAAACCACATGAGACATGAGACACTACCACATAAACAACTTTATAAGCCACCGAACATGCTTTAGTCCCTTATGCTTGGATGGTGCCCAAAAGAAGCCTTGAAGTAAAATGACAAATGAGTCATATGATGATGCCCCCTCACACAAACTGAATCACTGAATGGTGCTTTAGCTAAGACATTATGTTTGCATTAAAAGGTTTTATTTGTGACATATAATACAAATGTGTGGAGTTTATACAACTTCTTGGTATAGGGCAGGCTGAAGTTTCATTCTAAATAATATAAGATCTACACATCACAGCAGAACAGATGAGAAAACATTAAAGTTAATGCTGCTGAAATATAAATTACCTTTATTTGTCAAAGGATAATGAACATGAGGGGGAACACACTGCCAAACAGTGCATCTCTGAATGTAACTGCCACAATCTGCTCCATGAGCACAGCTGTGCATGAAGTCATGTAAACTCACATGCATACACCTGTGCACATACACATTTGCTCCCTCCAGGCTCATACCAGAAAAGATAACATGCAATGAGTAACAAGAAAGCAAAAAAAAAACAAAACAACAGAATGTACATGCCATTTCTTTCCAAGTCAAAACCTGTAAACTTTGTGGTTTTATTCCAATTTAAATATTCAATATTGGCATTTGTCTTGGCCATTTAATTTGAAATATTTAATATGAAAACTTAAAAGCTTAATTGTACTCAAATAGGTCCAATCCAGGTGCCCATATCAAATGAGACAAATGCTTTTGAGTTACTACACAATATGTAGGAAGAATTAGCAGTCAGCATAATCAAAATGTCCTTGACTGAGCTGCTACAGCAACAAGACGCCCTTTGTGATACCAGCATAATGCAAGTCATCAGTAAGTTTCAGGTTGACAACATGAGCAGAAGGAACCCACCACACTGCTGTTATGACTGAGAGGGCTTAGCTAAATGAATTCTCACCAGTATTCTCACAATAAGGTCTTAGAGTTCATCGATTTAACAAAAAGAGGCATTCAAATGAGAATATGACTGAAATTAATTAAAGGGCTCAGGCTAGAGGCAAAGCAGAACACATCCATGAATGCAAGACTGACATATTGCTCTGAGGCTGCCTATCTCTGACAAATGGCTCAGAAACTAATCATTTCCTCCAAAACCTTCATGCAATGCGATGAATGACCATCATCAACCAGAATTTCTTTCCTGCAACAGAAAGCACACTCGGTGTGGCTCATGCATTGCTCTGAGCTTTGACACAGATGTACATACATCATCTGGTGTCCCTCTTTCTGCTCGCTGCTGATCACAGCCCGTTACGCCACATTTTTTAGCCGGCATGTGAGCTGTTTGTAAGTTTGTTAACAGGTTGCTGAAAGGTTGCAACCAGGGGACACTGCAATTAGAATTAAACTATATTTGAATTACCATGACAACTAAAATGCTGAGGGTGGTGGTATTATTAGTTTATGCTTCCTTGCTGTGCACTCCACTTCCTCTGCTTCAAACTTGCTACGCCTCCAGATGTTCCCAGCGTGGAACCATGATGCCATTCACATACATGCACTCGTGTATCCGGTGCATTGTGCCAGTGCATTCGCCCACTGCTGCACACACTCTTGTCTTTGAGGAAAATCTCTGTGTGATGCTATCACGAGGAGAAAACTTCAAAGAATACACCTCAGGTTCAGCTGTGAACTTGGCTTCACTTAAAGAGAAAGAGATTCCCTGTCAGGTACAATCTAAAGAAACACAAGTAACTACCTCAGAAGCTTTCAGTGGAACGAGGAAGCACGAGATACAGCTAAATATTTGCTTCTCGGTATAAAGACAAAATATTTCCAGAGGGCTTGTCACAAACGTCACATTTAACTACTGCAAACATAAACAACTTTTATAAGTGCTGAACTGGTTTGCACAATCACCATACTTGTGTTGTAGGCTATAGGGCTGAGAACAGATTGAATTGAGCCACTTCAGTGTTGTTATGGAAACGAGATGAGATTTTATGACACCTATCAGATTTTAGTTTCTCTGCATTCAAGCTGCTCTTACTTTGTTAATTGCTTCTTTTACATAAACTGACCCAGTTCCCCCATTTTTCTCCTCAATTTGATTTTGTAATCTTTCTTGCTTTCTAAATAAAACTCTATCCACGTCTGTCTATGTATTTCCTGATCCTGACATGGTAAATGATGATGTCACCCTCTCCAGTGAGTTAACAGGGTGTTGTGGAAGCTACTGTTTTGCTCCTGCGGTCTGGGTTAAGAGCCCACTCACTGAGATAAGAGAGCATTGTTTACTTGGCCCAGCCTTGTTACAACACCCACACAGGCGCACATGGAGAGCTCTACCGCCCGCACTCCACAGCTTTTACTGTCACACTTTCCACAATGTACTGTGTGACTGTGGTTAGTTATTAAGAACTGCATAGAATTGGTCTTGATTGCACTCATAATGCCAGTCTATACTGTCTGTGCTTGTGGGCTGGTTGTGCATGGTTGAACTTCTTTGTGTACGTAGCACTAAGTTTTTGATGAGCATCCCTGTCAGACTTTCAGATTTGTATATGTCCATCTTACAGTATCAGAATGTGCAGTTTGACTTGTATTGTACTTTATGCAGCCAGCTTAATCAAATTTGATCATATTTGTGTTGCAATGTCATTACTGCAGAACTTTTCTGTTCATTGGTTGTCATTTAATTTCATGTATATACGAGTAATAGATTTCCTGCTTTATTTCTATAAAGAATGACAAATTGGCATCATGCATTAGTTGAGAGCAGCTCTGAAGCCATCATCTCAGTGCTCACACTCTTTTCTGACTTCATGATGCTGTTTCCATACTGAAACTGGGATAGGTCTCTAATATAATCTCAAAATAATTTCTAATCTACATATAATATGAAATATAACTTAGTTCTGTTTGTTCTTTTGTTTAGAAAGCACACTGCTGTAAAATCCACTACATACAGCTGCAGTAAGCACATATGTAATCACATTTCATCCCAAAAAACCTGCACTTGGATTTTTAATGGGACATGTTTTTGGCTTTGTTAAATTAGCAGATATTATATGTGTGATTGAGTTAGTCCTGATAAGATTATCAGGACTAACCTGTATCTTTTCCACTGGATTTGACTGTTTTTAGCCAAAATAAACAAAACGGGTTCCCATCCCAGCATGCATCATCTCTGTGTGGTTTCAGTAATCAGACTTTAGGCATTGGGCTATGAAAAATGCTGAAAAAAAAGCCAAGACCCTAAAACCAGTATTTGTACATACTGTTTATCTCGTCTTCCCTCAAACAGAACTACAACCACTCAAATCCACATGTTCCTCTTGAGCATTTTACAGTATAACAGTTCACTCTGATACATCAGCTTGAAAACGTCTCACTATTTTTGTGTTTCATACTCACATTCAGACACGAACACCGTCCCACTCATCACCTGTCAGAGCTCATGTGTCCTGATTTTTTTTCCTATTACTCCTCTTCTTTTACTCGCATTCTGAATTCCCAGGTGTCAAAACTTGGGAAAACCTAACACCTACTCCTTCCTCCTTACTCTCCTATCTTAAAGAGCCTCCATCATCATCACCATCAGTTTACGTACCGGTATTTCATGCCAGTCAGCTTGGCAGTGGACTCCTTGAGATTGTGGTGGTACCGATGAGTGAAGGAGCCCAGGCTGCGAGCTATCAGAGCCACTGTGCGGAAGCGGGCACGGGCATGACTAGTTGTGTTGGGGCTGGTGGCGTTCTGCTTGCTGTGCTCACCATTTCGTGGGGCCTTAAGCCCATGGTCCGTACATGCAAAGGAAACCTGCATGGTTGGTAACAAAGGCCACTAGTTGCTCCAACAATCACAAAGCTTTGTTTGTGTCCTTAGAGTGCTTAACAGTCCTTTTTTCTGTCTGTTGAGTTAGTTTTTGCCTTTGTTGTTACGACAAGCTGAAATTCAGAGGTCCAGTCCTGCTCTGTCTAATGCTGCAGATTTTCATAGGAAAATGACGAGAGTGAACTATGTAATTATAAGCTTCTTCAGCTTATTTTAGAGAGATGAATCCCAAACCTATGCAACCCCGACATTGGACATATCAGGGGTGTAGTCTTGGCCAGTTTGTCAGGAGCTGGGACAGGGATCCTTAGCTGGTCTGACGGCACCTAAAAATATGAGAGAGGGTGGAGATGAAGGGAGAGGGATGGAGAAGAAGCACTGAATGAGTTGCTTGGAGAGAGGTCCAACAGAGAAGAAAACTTGACTAGAGGAGAGAAAATCTAACCAAACCAGAAAAAGACAATGACAGGGAAGCTCTTCTTTTGTTTGTTTTTTGTGTCTGTGACGTTCTTGTCAGTTTAATGCCTAATGCTCACATCTCTGAGCTCCGTCAGCATATCATAGTGTAAAATGAGCTCAATTCTGCCCCAGTTTTTCCTGTCTTTTTAGCTTATTTTTCATTCTTTGTCTGTCTACTCTTATTTCCCTCCCCTCTTTGTAAAACATTTGAACTCAAATCTCGCAGCGACTGTCTCTTTCACACTTACTGCTGCATCTTTTTCATTTGCCTTTTTGCTCTCTCGGATTATGTCAGACTGCCAGAAGCTGTAGATGTCAGGAGAGTCTTTCTTGCCCTCTGATTGTGGCTAAATCTTTTTGTCAAACACCTGTAGTGAGGCAAGTTACACTGCACCACCACATAGTGATGTTGACACTGCACAGGTACATGCATGTCATTATAGACACTTGCACTCTTGCCACATGTCTTAAAAAGAAGGTAATGCTTCACAGAAGTAAAATTGACTTCAGATTAAAAAAAAAACCAAACTGCATGCACAAATCTTTTCTGGCAGGTCGTTGAATTGGTTTCCATTCACAACAAACACGCACAAACCAAGTGATGCAAGTGATCTTACACAGCGAGAAGCCAACGATCAGTAAGAAAGACGGACGAAGCAGAATGGATTGGTGTGTGCTCTGCTACAACTTTGAGTGGAATTGAGCAGCGTTGCATACAGAGCAGATGTCCCACACAGTTCTGCCTCCCGACAGAGGAAGTGTGACCCTGCAGATGTCCTCAGACCAAGCAAAAAGGCTTGTCCCGTCTCCAAAGTCACCAAGCTTCTTATGGTCCCCAGCTTTGCACCAAGACAGCTCTGTCTGATAAAGCAATCCTGGATCGGTAGCAAACAAGAAGCGTAGAGGAGGAGAACGGAGGATCCATGGTACCTCACTTCAGGGAGAGGAGGACAGATGCAGTGAGGAGGCGAGGAGCAGCATGTGTTTGAGCGCAGAGAGCGAGCCAGTAGCTGAATGAGGAGGGGGGTGGGGGAGGAGGGTGTTGGGGGGGAGAAAGAGAGAAAGAGAGAGAGAGAGACTGTGTGTACGGGCGACTGGCTGTGACTGAGTGGCTGGAAGAACTGCAATGCTTTTCACTATGGCGCCACTCACAGAGAGGAAAAGAGAATGATAGATTCCAAATGGAAATCAAGACAGCTGAGCTGACTTGATGTGTGTGGTGTGTCCACCCCAGGCAGAGGTGGCTGAAGCTTGTTAATTACATCAACCCTCATGCGAACAATCCCTGGCACGGTCACTTATAAATTGTGGCACATTTTACTGGCCAACCCAGCTGTCTGTGATCTGCTATGTGAATTTATGCTCTTTTCAAACAGCTATGTTAATCACTTTTCAAGCATCCACTGCCACTCTGTACTGCACAAAACAATATGACAGCTCTACATCCAATTCATAGTTCATTACAGCCTTGTAAAAGAGGACCCAGTGACTTCTCAGATGATGAATACATATCGGGTGAAGCGGTATAGTGCAATAGAGCATAAACACCACTGAACAGAGCACCGCCTTACTTTCCTCCCCCACGTAGCAGTTATGTGACAATGCCAAATTTCATGGTTCGTTGAACATCCACACACCTCGAGGCCAACACAGCTTTATTTAGATCATTGTGATTGTGTTTGATAAGAGTACACACTAGTAGAAAATCATGTCTGGAAGCCTCATTTTAACGTATGTTTGCATATTCTGCATCAATTCTTGTCGCAATCTGTTTGAAAAGCTTTGTTTTCATGGAGATAAATGTATGCTTGTTGTGTGGCTGTGTGGAGCCAGCACTAAACAGCTTCAGTTCACTTCTCTAGAAGTAACATAATGAATAGATAAAACACCTAGACCATTGTGAATGGACGCAGGATTGATCCAAAATAGAAATGAACAGCAAATGCTAATTTTTTTAATGCCAAATTATTTTTTAGAGAGTTGATACTAAATGATGACAGACACACCTAGGTGTTTCTGTGGAGAAAGATTTCTTTTGTGGACTGCAGTCGGGAACTTTTCATACCATTTAGGTGCTTAACATCAAACCCATTGAAACATTACAAAACACTCCAAAAAGCCAGTTTAATTATACTGCAGCTGAGGTTTGTGTGTAAACTAAATACATGAAGTTAGGAATTAATCCCTGTAACATGTCTATATGAAGCTTTTCTTTCAATTTCCTGTTCATTGAAACATCTTGATTCCACCAAATAGATTTTCTTTCTGTTTTTTTAGCTACAGTTTCAGGAAAGCCTAAAATATCCCAATCATATTTGATTTTTAAAAAAACCTGATCTTTCAACTCCCTTAAAGCAACTTAAGGGGTTTTCTTTAAACTTGCCTCCGGTTGTTAGCACAGACATTTAGCTGGATTTGGAGAATCTAAAGTCTGAAAGCTCAAGTGAAAATAACTCTAAAGACATCATCCAGGGAATTTTTGCAGACTGTGGAAAACTCCCTCCAGGGCCTATGCAAACTGTTCTCATAGCTGTTTGCTTCATGGGGACACATGCAATGACTGTGACATGTAAAACTGGTACATGCCTGCTTTTTTAAATCAAACAGCCTGCTAGAAAAAAACTAAAAGAAGCAGTCTCTGCTTCGATGCTGCCATTTCCACATCTACTTTCCCTCCAGCAAAGCTTGTTTTGGCCATAGCACAAAATTCTGCAATGCTCTTGAGAAGTAACTAGGCAGCTACATGATGCTGCCAACATACTAAGTGTCACCAGCACCTTGAAGGCTTCTATTTCCTCTGTTGATCCCATTTAAAAGTGTGCCAGTCAAACGCGTTAGTGGGAGCTGTTACATTCTCAGCTGGAATCCCCAGTGGTTGATTATATTATTACCCTGAGGCAAACCACTCTGCTTTAACAGCTCCAGTAAGAACCTCTAACAGACTTCTCAAACTGTTGCTAAACTTCCATAAGGTAGGTGTGCGCATGTTGACACGAGCAACCATGATGCTACGCTGGGGAAAACTATTAATCCGTTTACAAAACCTAAACCCGAATTTCCAAAAGGCAGAACATTTAGTATAACACTGTCTGTTACTGTCTAAATCATCAGGTCAGTTTGTAGCAGCCCTCAGTAACCTTAGAACACTGCCATGTAAAATATCTCTTCCAACATTTTTGTGTGGCACATTAATGTTCATGTTGAAAAGGCTATTTAGCATCTAAAGGATCATGTTTCTTATCAATGCTAACCTTAATAATAATTATGATAACATGATGTCTATGATGTCACTGTTGCATCTCTTTTCTGCTCAATAACCTCCTGCTAGGTAGGTCTCTTTGCATCTTTTGTCTGTCTTTCCCTTCCTTACACCAGCAGACCTCTGCTAAGCCATAGTCTTTTCTCTGTGCTGCAGATTAAACCAATTATGATGCGATGTGCGTACAACACCACAAAGTGGGCACTGATTGTTTAATCTGTCTTAATGCCAACTTAGTATTAAAATAATGACCACATTTATTAAGCTCCACATCTTTCCCTCTATATAAGCATAAATATTGATAAAGCTGGCTCAGTGTTAGAAGCAAAGACAGAATACTGTATAAAGTTTTGACACAAGCAGCAAGGTCAACCATCTGACATCTACAGCATCAGAACCATCACTTCTGTCATCATTATCTAACACTTTGAATCCACAGAGGTGACATTAACAACTGCTGACATCTTTTTTATGTCTGTGCCTCCAGATGCCTCCTGCCTTCTGCAACTAATGCTAATACTCAGTAGACATGTGACCTCATGGTGTGATATTGAATAATAGGGAAGCAAGAGATACAGAGCCATCCATTTAATGTTTAATAGGTTTTTATAGGTTTTATACTGATGAAAAGTTTGAGTCAGCCAACACTTGTCCAGGGCAAAAGCTCACTCTGAATGTGCTGGATTACACAGTGACAAACTTTAATGTCATTGTGTAAATAAAACAGTGGAATTTAAGTTAATTTCCAAAGGTAGGAGTCAAGGGGATAAATACCGGCCACTTTCCTTTATTTAGGTAAACTTCAGATGCCCAAGTGCAAGAGAATGAAGCAAGCACTGTCCCTCTATCTGGTCTTCTATGAGCAATATTTAGATCATATCCACACTTATCCATCTTATTTACATTTTATGGATAGGATGTAAAAGTCATAAATCAGCTTTCATCACTTGTGTGATGTTCAAAGTGAAACACCCAATTATGAAAAAACACTGATAAAATTTGAGATTTGGCTTAAAACAAGTTTTTCTTCGTTGTCAGTTTGGTAAAATATAGGGTCCATCCATTCATTTTCCATGGCGCTTTATCCAATTCAGGGTCGCAGGCAGCTGAAGCATATCCTGGCAATCAACGGGCGAGAAGTGGGGTCCACCCTGGATAGATCATCAGTCCATGCTGCTGGGATACGCTCCAGCTACCCACAACCCTGAACTGGATAAGCAGTTAGGAAAATGGATGGATGGATTAATAGCTCCCTGCTTTGATAATCAGCGCAGTCATTAAGACATTCTTTACTAATTTTACTGAACATTTTTCAAAATTTTCTGTTTCTGAAAATGACTTTGTTACTGTTGCTGAAATGTTCTATAAAAATATACTCGCCTTGCCAGAAAATATGCTCAAGTCAGTGAGAACAAAGCCTCGCAGATGTCAATTTGTGTCAAGTCTAATACAAAGGGTGATTAATTAGGCATTAGATGCTGTTTAATCCTTATCGCTTGTCATTCATAAATCATACAAACTTCAATCAAACAGCAGACTGTTGTGTCTTCATCATGAGGGCAAACAATTCCTGGTTAATTATGGAGATTGGAAAATGCTGCATTTAAAAATCAACTTGGTTACCCTATTTTCATTTAGGCAATGCAGATTTCTTGCACTGTACCTTTTAAAAGTTCTTTTAAAACAAAGCAACATATGACAAGCACAACATCTTACCTGTAAACCATGGTGCCATAAGGATGAGGAGACGCCTGAAAAAAATGGCTGTGCACAATGAAAGGTTCCTCTGCACTTTGCTGTTCCTGAAGTGTGCTGGTTTCAGAACTTCCCGGAAAGTAGCAGGTAGGACTTGAGGGGCACATCCTGGCTCCTGCCCCCTGCCTCAGCTGGATGGAACTAGGGCAGCGGTCCAGTCTCGGCCCCCCTCTCTGCCTGGATACAGGGATCTCACTGCAGGCTGCCTTCAGATACATGTTTTACACAGGTTGATAGGACCCTTTCTTTTGTTAGCAAATCCCCTTTAGTATATTTAGTCCTGCATATGCATCGCTGCAAGTGCAGTACAATGCCTATCATGTGAGGCAGCGGGGGATATCTGTCTGGAGTGTATCTCTCATGCCTCTGGGCTCACAGAGTGATTTCAAGTATTAGCCCGATACAATTTCAATTGAAGTATCAAAATACTCGCACAGTTTGACAAAGCCAGTACAGCAGACAAACACATAAATAAACTTAACCCACAAACAGTTTCAAACAGGGTGGACAGGGTGCCGGCAACAGCTGCGCCATACCTGTGATGTCAACTTTATTCTTAGATGAAGAACAAATTACAAAACAAAAGCAGCTTTTGTTTGAGTTCCTAACATCCTCAGCTAGACAAGCCCGACTGTGTGTCAAACAAAGTCACAGGGGTCTTTCCATCTACTTGTCTAAAATATCTTCTGATACATTCATTGTGTGCAGCCAACTCATGCAAGAGCTGAAGCTGAAACCGGATCCATTAGCGGGAGCTTGAGTGATCTATTAAATGATGACAGACACTCAACTCCTGGTATCTGAATGACATAGGTCAAATGTAACTACGGAAATATCCGGATCACTTTAAAGGTCAGATTTGATTATTTTAATCTTTAGGTCTTAATGTACATTTCCATCAGTACAAAACCGTTTAACTCTCCTTCGAGGACCTTCTGTGGTTTGTGTAGGTGTCTGACAGATTGAGCATGGCCCAAATTAGAGTGGAGCTGATTAACCTTTTTATGTGAAACTGGAACTATTTTAGGATACTATAAATACAAAGGAATTAATCTTGTTTTTCATAGGTAGCAATGAAGACTCTCACTGAGTATTATAGCTAAAAATATCTTTGGACTGCTAAAACCCATGCTTTTTGATCAGCCAATGGCATCGCAGGTGTACATGACACCCTAGTCAACACAACCAAAGTGCAAAAGTGAAAAACTACATACTCAAATGAAATAGGTGAAGGTAAATTGTACAAAATAAAATGTTTGGAAATCTAACTGAAATAAAATCTAGTTGAGATGTGCAGGTAGAGGCTTTGTTTCTTTCTTTGTCCACATTTTCAGCACTGTGAAGTATAGCTGGCATGGCTTCAAGGGGGTATACCTGTCATTATGTGTTTGCTTGTGTATGCATTTTCTGTGTTCAACAGTCTGACTCCGTCCTAATCCGTGTAAAACCATACATAATGTGTTCTTATATATGTATTTTGGTTCTCCTCCTCTTGGGGAAAAAATCACTTTATAATCTAATCATTATGGTCTCAGCATCCTTATACTTACATGAGTTCAAAAGAGCTGCATAAGGTTAGACGAGGCTGGTAGATACTCTGTTTTAAAATAACTTACAGTGAGTCTGCACTGAGTTGCAATAAAAGAAAAACTGACAAAATGATTTCCCAGATTTGTTAGCATTTAACTCTCATATGTCACAAATTGCATGATGCTGCAGCTCTTGTGAGTCCTGAGTGGTTTCAAACCAATCATGCTACACATTCAACTGAGGTCTCTCTACCATCATGGCTGTCTCACTCTAGGCTTTCTCTAAGACTCCTTCAGACCTTGATTTATATTCAGAGACAGTTAGTGGACCTCTCCTCAGCTCCAGAGTTAAATAACAACTCTTCCATACCAGTCTTCATTGACCCTCTACTTGTAAAAAAATATCCACCCACCCTTAAAAACATCTTCTGCGTATGACAACTCAGGTTTACAGCCTTCTGTCTGCAAAACCCTTATTTTAATCGTGGCACAAACAACCAGGGCATTGACCAGCTTTAGCAACCTTTTAAAAGGCTTTTGTGTTTGACCATCTGCTCAGTCCAATTTATTAGTATTTTCCTGACCCACTAGCGTTACTTTTACTACTGATCTCCTGTGACGTCATCGATAGCAGGGCACCCTTAAAGCTTCCTGCTTGCCTTGCAGATTGGAATTGATGTTCTGTATCTGAGTCCTCATTATTAAGAACCCATCAAGGATTTTTTGATTGCTATTGTGGTAAATTTGAGTAATATGGTCATGGCTAAATGATTTCTCAGTCATCACAACGTGCCAACACACATGCATACAGAACAGAAACGCATAGACTTAAACATATTCTCTTAGCTAAAAATACTTGTCTGCACTCTAGTGGACAAAAAAGATGCAACAAATAAGTCAATGTACTCCAAATTTCTCCCAATCTGTATATCAAACATGAAAAGACTGTTCTGATGGCCAAAAGAGAAAAATGAAGCATTATTATATGTTTTTTATTACCCGACCTGCACAGACACTAACCGTACACATCAACAGGCCCACAGCCATCCACAGGTCTGAGACAATTTCATGCACTGAAAATGAAGGTATGTAAAGTGAGAGCACCTCTGTCTGCTGTGCCCTTCCCACTCACTGTCTCTGTGAGAGGAAGACACAGAGTTTTTAGTCTATTTCAGTGCCAGGAATAGTGAGGTCTTTTCTTCACTGTTTCCCCCACGATCAGTGACTCATCCAGTCAGTGTGACTGCAGCAGAAAGCAGGCAATGCTGTCAGAGAATCAGATTCAGAAAGCTGAATCCAAATGCCCTGAATTGCTGTCTAATGTATTGATGGTGAGTGGTTTTCACTGGAAATGTTTGGCAATAATGAAGAGCACCTTTACTTTAAGCTATTGCTGCTAAATGTGATCATGCTGGACTGAATCATTCATTTTTATGCACGTTTTGGCTTAGTGTAACAAAATGACTTGGCTTTCTCTTTTATACATATTCATCTGAGTTTATAGTTACATGTCATGGGACCAGGGGGCTGCCATAAGGTCACTGCTTTGATTGACAGGTTTGTGATTTCTGGGTAACAGAGTATTTTTTATCTCAGGTGATCTGGTTTTGGGAACACAGCAACAATCTAAATATGACACTTTCATGTAATATGAAAAAGAAATGAAATGAAGAAATGGGTTAATGATAGTGAACCTGCCGTGTTGTTGTAATAATAATTAATTAGATGAAGCTGATGAAGACGTGTTCCAAAGGATGATGGATCTTTAGGAATGATCTCCTGTCTTACACTGTACTTTAAGAAGTCTTTCACAACACACTGTGTTGCAGCTGATGCTACTCCCCAACAGATGGCTGCAGAGCTGATTTTCACCACAGACGTATAGAAGATGTGTTATATCTTAGTCCAGACATTGCATGATCTCAGCTTTCTTTAGAACAATAGTCTGCTCTGATCCTTTTTGTAGACAGCCTTGCATTTCCAGCCCACTATGTTGTCTAGTGAATCTTTATTCCTCCACCTCTTCTCCCAGGATGTAGACAGTGTTTTGTTTACTCTTGTTTCTCCTGAAGGCCACAATCATCTCTTTTTGTCTCACAAATCGACCAGCTCTCTGTACTCAGCTTTCTTATCCATTACAGATACACTCCAAAACTGCCGAGCCATCAGAGTATTTATGCAGATGAAGGAACTCAAAGTTGTATTGGACGTCTGAGGTGTACAGCTTGAACAGAAGTGGTGACAGTTACAATCCAATGCTTCTGACCACTATCTCAGACACACAACCTTTCAGTCAGTTTATTTGACATATAAACCGGTCGGTGGGGATGTATCCACATGGAATTCATGGAGCTTCTACCATAACAGAGCAGCTGAACCATATTAGGAACTTGAGGAATCAAAGAACACAACCCTCAAAGTGCTGCCTTGTGTCTTAAAGTAAACTGTAATGGACCCTAAAAAAGTGGGAATCATCTCACTATTATCTAAATAAAAGTTGATATAATCTATCGCATACTCAGTGATGTGCATGTGGCATCAACCGTCTCTCTCAGAGCATCTTCTGCTTAAAGCAGGTTTTAATGGTCTATGTGATGACTGGTTGTTACTGAACTTCAGTAGGAAGTGGAGGTCTGTTCCAGCAGTAACGGTGGGAACAGATAGATGTGATTGATGAGTACATGTTGATCGTATAAAATGATATTCGATTATTGTGATACTGTGGTACCACTGATGTAAGGCTGAATCTAGAAATCTACTTTGTGAATATTAAACTGAAACTATTTTCTCCATTTTAAACAGATTTTTGTCTTTTTGGCTGACTCATGAACATTTGCTACAATTTTTAGTTAGAAAGTCTCAAATTTACAAATTGCAAATTTACAACAAATTACATTTTGTTGCAATATTAGCTATTACGGTAAATGTTTTTTAAAAATATGGGTTTCATGGCAATTGGAAAAATTACTCAAAGAAATAAGAGGCAGAGACACGCAGAGACGATCTACATGATAGTTTAATAAAAGTTGTGCTTTTGCTCGTTCAAAGCACATTTTAATGGAACTGTAAATACTGACAGACAGAACCAGGAGTACACAATGCCTTGAGGACATCCTACAGGCGTCTGTACCTCCTGAGTTTTCACAGGAACATATTTTGTTGTAAGGTTTTCTAGAAAGCAGTGTTCACATTTTTCACCAGTTTTAGATCTTAAAGGAAAATATTTTAAATGGCCAACACTGTCCATTACAGTCTCTGGGATTTTGAGCTTGTTAAACTCCAGGTTGTTTGACTTGCACCAGTCTGCGAGTATCTCCTGCAAGAGACCATCAGCTGTTCCATCATCTACCAACGTCAAGAGCCTGACTGTTCTTTTTTTAATCTGGTAGTTTTTGTGTTAGTTGATAGTGAGGAACATAAAGAAATGCACCTTAAACATGACTGTAAAGTTTTATGGTTGAATGTGTTTTTGAAATTGTAGCAGTTGTACAAACAGCAATGGAAAAAAATACTCCTTTTCCTGACAACATTTATAATAGTGCAAATTAAGTCCAAACTAAAACAAGAAATAAAAAACAAACCCAAAGACATTTTCGTTTTATGTGTCTACGTGATGTTAAACAGATTTTAATGTAAAAGTGTTTGCACAACTTGGAGACTTGTTAAGAGCTGTAGAATATTTGCTAATGTGCACAGCTACTACTGCAAACATACGCACTAAAATGAGGCACCTTCACAAAAAGGCAAATAAATAGGTCACGATCCCAACTGGTACCCGTCAAGCAGCTAAAAACATGTTTACACATCTGCAAAGCTTTACAAGAAAACCTGTCTCTGTGATGGAAAGGGATCTGGTATGATGAGTTCAGCATGCAAAGCAAAAGCAGCAGCTACTCTCAGATCTGCCTTATTGCGTCCTAAACAGGTAACACAACCTTTTTGGTCCAAAGCTTTGCATTAAGAAGCCACTCCTTGATAGAGGGACTCAGAATGGTAGTCAACAAACACAAAGAAGAAAGAGGAACAATGAAGAATTAGGAAGATGAAAATGTCCTAAACTTAATGGCTGAACAACCTGTCAAAATAAAATAAAAATCCTCTGATTACTCTGAATGCTGTACTTTCCTGCCCTCTTGTGGATGTAAGGGAGACAGCAGCTAGGCCCAGACAAGAGTTCAGTTCCCTCTTAGAGATACAAAATGATTCCTAAATCACCTCTGTATCAGTTCATGCCGTGCAGGCTATCCAAAAAATATCTCTAGTACCAGCAGTGATGAGTCTTAAATACATACACTCAACGAAAAACCTGCCAACACCAACCAACGCTCATTCACAGACCTGAGTACAGTGGTGTATGCAATGAAAATGGAGATGAGGTGTTGGATGAATATGAGGGAGCTGAGAGCACCTCTGTGTCTGCTGTGTCCTCCCACTCAGCAAGCAATGTGGAGGCAGAGCATTTATTCTATTTCAGTCCCTGGATATGCTTTTCTTCACTGTTCCCTCCAAGACCAGTGACTCATCTATACTTGTCTGCAGGCAGAGAGGCAAAAAAGAAAATCCGACCATCAAATGCAGAGGGCTGATGTTATCCAGTTTCATCATGTACAAAGGCACCTGTCACGTTTTACTGGCTTTTAGTGCGGTAATAAATGCAACGCTGCAACAAGCATGTTCTTATCTTTCCGTATCTTCTTATCTTGTTTTTGTGTCGCCTTGTTGTGTTTTTCTGTACCACTAAATCTGATCAGAATCATACAGCATGACAACTGCAATGATAAGAAAATTACTGTTAATATTTTAATGTGGGTGTGTTAAAGAAAGCATTGAATAAATCACACACATATGTTTCAGATCACAGAAAGTCTAAAGAGGATTGTATGCATTGATTTTTACCTCCTCAAAAGCCACAGTGATTCTCTGTTTTTTTTATCTTCTATCTGAAAATAAATTCTACTCACCACATCATCAACTTTGTTACCATAAATTCAGTAAGAAATCAGGATTTCATCTGACAGTAAATGCACCGGTTATGTGGTGGTTTTTGCTTTAGCTGGTGTATGTAACTCAAAATAATACATGGTTGTTATAACCTGTTCACTGCTGTAAAGTAGCTTGCTTCCATCTCAGCCAATAGTAGCCAAAGCTTCATAGCAAGTGCTCTCAGAGGCTGGACCTCTCACATTAAAGCCAACATTCCTGCTAGACTCACACTGTTTTACTCACAGCGCAAACCGACCCACAATGGAGGCTGTTTTTCCTCTTTTTTCTGTTTTTTTTAGTCCTTCACACCATCCTGACTCACCACAGAGCGATAATACATGGTTGCCAATGCATTGTGAAAGCATTTGCATCCTTGGTGTTTTTCTGGTTTTAGTGCTGCTTTGCAAAGCTCACAAATGAATTCTAAATGATCCCACTCTGACAGAGAGGTCGTTGTGGTAAGTCTCTGTCTCGCAGAGTTATCCAGTAATGCTGTGTTTGGAAAAAGACCTGGGGGTGATCCTACAGCCTGAGTAAGAGAAGGGACAGAACCTGGTGAATCTTTCTTGTGGTATGACTACAGTTTTTCTTAGAAGTTTAAAAAGCCAACCTTGTCACCAAATCATGAATGCAGACAAACTGGAGAATATATCTTGTCATAACCTCTCAACAATCCCTCCATGGTATTTTGACACCACTTCACCAGTCAAAGACATAAAGTGAGACTTATTCCTGAGAAAGCAAAGATGTTCATTACTTTCTACAGATGGGTTACAGCAACAATCTGAGCCTCTTGGATCTTTTTTTTAATCCGGTCCTTTCCAACACACACCGGATAAACTGAATTCAGCATTACGGCCTTGAAGATATTGTGTTGTACTTAGAAAAACTACCAGAATGTGTTGGGACTCCACACTTCCTTCCATCAAGTGGGAGATTCACATTCTTCTTACAAGTTTTCTGCTTATTTATAGAGATTTTTTTAACCTTACAACTACTCCAGATGACTCCAGAAATCAAAACTTCATAATCAGATTTGCTGCTCCAATATCTGTGTGGCTATACACATATAATATAGAAGTATTGCTTCTCCCTGATTCTCCACCCTGACTGTTGTCTGAATATTATGATCAGTATCTGCATCCAGAAAGCATTGACCGTTGATTTATTTAATCACATCAAGATAGGCAGTAACATGTATTTCAGAGGACTCATTTCTACATATTAATTATGCATACTCTGATGTGTGAAACAATGTTCTGTACATATCAGGCATTATTGATTAGACATATTTCCAACTTTGTATCAGTTTTATGACACATTTCCGAATAAATAAAGTAGATTACAATAAAAGTATAAAACTATGTGAAGTTCCTTATTGATGGTGGTAAAAGAATAACCAAAGAAAACTTTGATCAGTAATTTCCCAAAAACCAAGGACATTTCCTTCTCTGTGTGCTATATAATGCAGAGTGAGAACTGGTGCCTATACAGAAGTGCATCATGATGCTGACTTCAATAGTGATACTAACTCTTTGCATCTTCATTAGGTGTGCAGCTGAAGCCCCGGATCCGAGAGAAGGAGATGCCAATAGTCCTGAAGATCCTGGCAACAAGTATAATTGTACCTGTGCTGCTGGCAGACCATTGTGCCAGGAATACAACTACGGACTTTTTAACATCTTAAAAGAGTTGGAGGCCAAACTTAAAAACACAGAGAAACAGTTGAAGGACCTGAGGTCACAGATCCACGGTAAGAGCAGTATCTGTCTGTGTATACTCTTCATGCTGCTTAAAAACAACACAAATATAATTAACCCTTACTTTCATGTAAACACAAGGCAATCGGGTGGCATTTGGAGCAACTATAAGTAATGGTGGAAATATTGGACCCTACAATGTAGAAATCACACTGACCTACAAGAAAGTCTACATGAACACAGGGTCATACAACCCTGCAACAGGTAACCTTCCCATAGATATGTTGTCTGGCATTTATGGGTTAAATAACATTCATTACATTAATACAAGATATGTATCAATCCTCTACAGGTATTTTCACTGCTCCAGTCAGAGGCGTGTATTACTTCAGCTTCTCGGGCCATAACATATCATCTAAACCGATGGGGCTGCGACTGATGAAAAACGGAGTGCAGATGGTTACAGTCGTCAACCATGTTGCTGGAAATCGACATGAAACTGCAACCAATGGTATGACTTTACGACTTGAATTAGGAGATCAGGTGTATATGAGGCTGATGGCCAACACCTGGATTTTTGATAATTCAAATGACCACAGTTCCTTTATTGGCCATTTGTTATTCCCTCTGTAAGGTGTGAATAAAATAAATGATGTTTAAACCAACAATGTTGTTACATTTATTCTCTGAACATTGTTTAATACATTTTCATTTTGCCTACCAATGTCCACGTTAAAGATCTGTCCAGTATAAAAATTCTCCTGCTACCAGTTTGGTCTTCCGGCTCTGCACTCGTCACTATGTTTGAGGATTTTTTTTTCCCCCATGCAAAATGAAATAATGTAGTTTAACTCTCTGGGCATTTTCAGTTTTCATTTATGCCCTAAAATCTTGTAAAAACCCATGTCATCATTCTTACGAAGCTAAATAAGAACTTCATAATGGATTAATTTTTTTCTAAGCTGAGTTCATTTAATCATGTCTGTTACTGTACAAACACAACACCATGTATAAAAAAAGTACTCTACCAAATTTTGAACCTTGTCTTCATGTGGACAGGGAGCTGGTGAACACATGATCCCATCTGAGCTTCCACAAGCTTGCCGGAAGCAGCCATGCTCCATGAAAGCACCCATGAAAAATACTCACAACACACAAGTTATAATGTCACAAGATGAAAAAGACTTTCTTGCATTCACATTTTCTCAAACCTCTTTTTCGCCTCAAGGGCGATACTGAAAGTGTGTAGTGCCAGCTGTCATGCTGATAGCATGTGATTTAGTGGTTCAACAGCAACACAGTCATGAAAGCTTTTTTAATAACAAAGAATCCATTTTGGGGTGAAAGAGGGCTTCGATGATCTTCCTGATCATTACAACATTGTTCTGTCTGTGCTGAAACACCTAATATTTAATAAATACATGCTTTAAATTCTTGTCACATGATTCTGGAGGCTTTTTTTGCTCAATCATCACATGAGGCCATTGCAGCCGTTCATACATGTTAGGTCTTTGAATCCTTTTCATGCGCATTCATTCCCTCTCAGTAACAATCAAACAAATACACTTAGAGCAGAGCATTGCGAAAGCAAAGTCCTGCCTTGTGTGGCACACATTCAGAGGAGGACAAGCTGTGACAACATAGAGGAAGCACTTATCTGTTTCAACATTTTGTAGATGTGAGGTGAAGTTACTCAGGAAATGTCCTGTCATACACCCTTCCTTTCCTCTATGTACCAAAAAAAGGTCAGCATCTGTGAGCTGTGGTTGAAGGATTTGCATGTAGCGATGTGTTAGTGTAAGCAAGGTTACAGACAGAGAGGCTTAAAACTGCCTTTAGATATAATGTATTGTAGTGAGTAATCAGATGTAGTTGTAGTGTTACACCCAAACTTCAGCTCCAATACATACAGATATAAAACAGCAAATATAAAATGACACCTAGTACACATGTTTTCCTTTAGACTTGCATACGGTATATCTACTCTTTAGAACAAACATATAAACAATAGTTAATTATTTCTAGTAATACACTAATGATATTTTATTGTTTTATGTGGTTCATATTGATTATCCGTGTAGTGTTGGACATTTTAGTCCTCTGTTTTGTGGTCTTCAGTCTTCTTTCAGGTGAATTCAACATGAATGCAGTTATATTACACTTTTTCCCCTTTTTTGTAAATAAAACAGGAAGATGTTTATTTATTTTATCCTTAAAATGAGTTTGAATAACAGGAAAGATATACACTTGGCTTTTTATCAGAGGGGGGAAAATGACTCCATAAGCTGCCAGGTTGCAGGGCTTCTGCTGACAAGCAGCCACTATATAAACACTGTACTGCACATTCACTTTAGTACGACTGACTTTGCAGAGAACTCTACTTACTTACATTAAGCTGACATTTTACACCTCTCTGTCTTTATTGAACATTAAGTGTTATATTTATGGCTAGATTGGCATGCACTTCTGCAGAACAGCTTGATAGAAAAACAAAGTTGTAGTTGATTGAGGAAGCTGTCTTTTCTCTACATAGGCAACTAGCTTAGTAGGAGAATGTCCTCTGACTCAGTTTGGCAATCTGACCTTGAACCTTTGAGCAGAGGGACACTTACAGCAGCCGCTCACTGCCCAGTTTGAGACACGACTTGCTGGATGCCAGTCCACAGCATGTATGGCTGACTGAACTTGGCTGCTGACACAAAAAAGTCCTCTCTGTCCTCTTTGCAGCCTGGAAAACATGCGGCAGGAAGAGGGGGAGCGGCTCACCCTATTACTAAAACACTCTTTGGAAACCCAAATCACTAACCAAACAAGTGGTCTGAGAGTTTTTTTTTTAATTCAGGAAAGGCACAATCACAGGTTTGAAGACAAACTGGGTTAAAAAGCTGTTTATAACTATAAAATGTGTCAAATATGCCATCGCTACCACACGTTTTACCATTAGATGTAAACGGATGTGACAAATTGTGTTTGCAATTGTGAATACAAGTCAGCCTTCTTTCATTAGTTGGATTAATTTTTATATATATATATATATATATAAACACTAAAAATTGCACAAGGTCCCTGAAGTCTTTAAAGGATTTGTATGATAAAAGTCCAAATCTCAATATCACTTTTGCAATGACTTCTAGTTGAAGCTTTGCTGCATATATTATTATAAAAGTAAT
Source organism: Pseudomugil gertrudae (assembly GCA_037177535.1). NCBI lineage: Eukaryota > Metazoa > Chordata > Actinopteri > Atheriniformes > Pseudomugilidae > Pseudomugil > Pseudomugil gertrudae. The sequence goes on from JBAMHV010000008.1 coordinate 10,897,756, forward strand.
TTATTACAAAAAAATCAAATTATTGGATTAATTACTTTATAAATCTGTTACAGCAACAATGTATAGACACATGAGCAGAGACAGGCACCACACAGTTTAAGTAAAATGCGTTTTGTATTACGACTCCCTCAAAACGACAGGTGGATGGCTGTAGATTTATCCAAAAGGAGATTCACAATGACAGTAAGTCAAAAATGTCACATTTTAGAAAAGCAAAGAAAAGTTAGGATAACACATACAAACATGGCTTGCCATTCACTTAACCAAAAGCCCCCGTGGGAAAAGTTAGTTGTTTTCTTAGACAAGTACCTCTAGAGTCTGACCCTGAAACAGCAGGTCTATTACAAGCCTAGCCTCCTGACAGTAAACTTTAACACGAAATGAAATCAGAGTGAAAAAAGTTCTGATTGCCATCAAGATGCACTGAAGAGGAAGGAGGGCTCATCAGTTGGCACAGTCACAGGAGATTCCTTAGGGAAGGCACTTGACATGGGGGGGTTGTGAAGTCCCCCATGCAGCGACAGCGGTGCACCAACATCCTTGTTTGTGCACATTGAAGAGGCACACCATCAGCTGGGTGCAAGATTCATGATAAAGACATTTTAAAAAATTATATCACCAAACTGGAGAAAGGGAGGGGGGGGGGTACAGAAACAGAAATATATTAGTATAACCCATCTCCACTCCAAAGCTTTAGATAGGGCATCTCAGTAGGATGGTCTGCGCATCCTGGATTACACTGTACAAGAGCTGAGTGGTGAGTTTCTGAGAGATGCCCGACTTCTGCCCTGCCTGGGGATGTGACATGATCAAACCGGCCCAACCCCATCACCACTACCACCAACATCATCACAAATAATCCCCAGAAGAACCAAGCCCAGAACATATTACAGTAAACTAAAATAAACAGATAAAAACGTGTCTCTTAGGTTTCACAATTAGACATTCCCACTGAGGCACAATTCCAGAGAAGTGTCCAATACAAAGCTATTTAAAAACCAAACAAACTAAATAGAAAGAAGAAAAGAAAAGCCCAAAAACATTCAAGTACTTTGTCATGTAAACACTTTTCCAGACTATGATACATAATCGATTGTTGTGGATTTTTTTTTGTTTGTGTGCAACAATAAGACAACAGTGTGAGGAGAGATATTTTCGCAAGAAGCCCTGCAGCACAACTTCTCAGCTCAAATCCTGCGCAGTCTGCGCGTGTTTTGGGAGCGTTTTTTATAGAAGGACGCACGAGCAGCACTGGTCGCCACCACTGGGAACAGTGGAATAGTTCATCTGTCTCACTATTTCTGCAAACAGCTCGTCGACTGATCCTTTATTTTTGGCTGAAGTTTCCATAAACGGGCAGCTCCAGTCTTGAGCCAGCGCCTTGCCTTCCCCGGAAGACACCTCTCTCTCTCCCTCCAGATCCACCTTGTTTCCCACCAGGATCATGGGCACCCTCTCGTACCTCTTCACCCGGATGATCTGGTCTCTCATGGGTTTGATGTCCTGAAAACTCTGCTGGTTGACCAGGCTGTAAACTAAAATAAACCCCTGCCCGTTCTTGATGTAGAGATCTCGCATGGAGGCGAACTGCTCCGTCCCTGCCGTGTCCAGGATCTCCAGCACAGACGGGGACGAGTCCACCTCGATCTCCTTCCTGTAGAAATCCTCTATGGTGGGGTCGTACTTCTCGATGAAGGATCCCGTCACAAATTGGACCGTCAACGCGGATTTACCGACTCCACCCGAGCCCAAAACAACCACTTTGTACTCCCTCATGGCTGAGAGGAGAAAAAAAAAGGCAGACACCTCCTTTTTTTATCGCGACGAAGCCTCCTCTCTCTTCCACCCCGCTGACCAGCCCCGATGTTTTCAGGCTGGGAAGGCTGCCGTCTCGCTCGGATAGCAGTCAGATCCTCCAAGCCTGCACTGGAAGGGCCACGGAGCAAAGATCCGAGGAGTGTGACCGCTCCCGGACATCAGCGAGGCAGGTTAAAGCACATTTTGATCGCACTGTATTGTGCAACGGTGCGGGGAAGCGTGATCGCTCCTCTGCGCTTGCATGGCGTTTCCTGCCCACATCCTCAGCGCGTCAAAAGCTGCGGCTCAGTTCCGTTTTCTTAAAGGAGCCGTCACAGCAAATCAGATGACCACACACACACAAGTCTGTGGCCTCTTGTGCACGACCTTTGCACACACACACACAGGCGCACATTCACGGTCACTGCTCTCAACTTAAAGCACATCAGCTGCACATTTAAAATGTTTACCCCCCTTTTTTATTTGGCATATTAACAAGTTTTACGCAGTTTGGAAAACAAGTTTTGGGCAGTGCCAAACAAGTAGGAGCAAATAATCAAAATAAAGAAGTAAAAACTGCTGCAAAAATTATTTATAAGCTGAGATGCTTGTTAAAAGTAGTATTCTTTAAAAAGTCTTGCCTTTAAGGGATGTGTAATTTTTGTCCAGAGGTACCCAAACATCACCAGGACACATGCCTTTATTTAGGCTAATTTAACAAATAGATTATCTTGTTGAAAAAAGATCCTACATAAGGGAATGTAACAAAAGTGTTACAAAGAAAAAGAATAAATATAATAACACTGTTTATGTTAAAATGTTACCAACTACTGGATGTGCTTGGTTGATTCTTTTTGCTAATTCAGTAATCTCTTTGTGAGCTTGTATGGGTTTCATTTAACAGCATTTTACTCTTAACCTATATAAATCCCAGAACCTCATAAAAATGCAATGGGCACTATCACTTTCAAGATGTGTAAGGTTTAACTCTCCAGAGAGCTGCTCCAGATTTTCTTTTTCATTCCTGATGGCCCTGAAATGTTGAGGTGAAAACAGCTGCTCACAACACTGAACCTCAGGAACAATACTGACATGTTTTCTTTATCAGCTTCATAAAAGAATTGTATGTAAGGGGGGAATTACTTCCATACTTACCTGCATGTTAAAAAATAAAGGCTGAATTTACATTTCTATATCTTAAGTTCACATCTAATACACAGAGACTGTGACCGCATGGCTTTTGCATCAGCAAATCAAACATTGTTTTATTCAGATTTTTTTTAAATCCATACAGCAAGAGTCAATAATGGCAACAATAAAATGTGCATCAACAAATCTGAAGACAGAACAGTATATTGTTGTGTAGCACATGTTAGCAAATACATAACAGGTGGGTGCTCTTACAAGTCAAAAGCAAGTCAAAGCGTGTGTGTGCACCCAGCAGGGAAGAGAGAGTTGCAGCCAGAAGACTGATTTGGAGAAAACGGCGCTTTGGTTCTGTGGCGACTATATGAAGCAGCCTTAAGTCAGAAGCACAATGACAATGACTTTTACATTCATTTTAAAGACAAATTTGCCAAATATGCTTTAGGTGTGATGAGCCTTCACCTGCTGAGTGCACAGCTCCGAAAGCAACCAACTGCTTGTGAGTCAGTGTCTACTGTAATCCTCTTTCTATGAGAAAATATCCGGGGTGTATGAGTGCTACTATGTTATAAATTTTTTTTAAAAATTAACACATTTGCTTGGAAACACAGAATGAGGTGTTTTTAAAATATTATTTCTCCGCACTGTAAATGTTATCTACGATAATTTAAAAGAAACAAGTAATGTGTATTCTGTTTGAAGGTGTTATCTTTCCTTACATTTGCAATTTCTTTTGTCTACATGGTTGCACTGTACTTTTACATGCAGTCAAATCAAAATATAATAGAAGACTTTTTAAAAAATATTTATTTATCAACTGTACCATGGGAGCAGCTATACTGCATGACCAAGTCCAACAAATGATAATGGACATTGTTGGGTGTGTCTTCCTATGAGAGGCATGAGTTTAGCATGAGGTGGGGATATCAACTCCCCCTGCAACATTCTCTGGCAATACGAGCCACCTATAAAATAAGACAAAAAGCGCATAGCTTTCTCCGAATGCATTGGTCAAGAAACTACTGCCCTTCTTTGCAAGCAAATTTTAGCTGGTTTTCTAATTTAAGAATTTAAATTAATCTATGAAAATTCCTAATAATAATAGATCTTTTTTTTATTCAAAATAATATCTCAATATGATACACATTTTTTCTCTGTTCATTTGACTATATACAGAAGTGCAAAAAGTCAACCTTCCTCCGCTAGGTTCGAACTCATTATCTGCAGCATTTCTGACTCCTCCACAGTGAAAAAGTATTTGCTTTCTCCCTCCAAACATCACCAAATAACAACATCAATCTCACTGCTTGTTTTGGCCCTGACATTCAGGGCAAACTTAAGAAATATTCCAACAAAAGTAAATATATCTTTGAAATGGATACAGTAGAAAATAATCTGTACTCTAAAACATGGACAGTCTATATTTCATTATAATATTTTCAAACATGACGCTGACATGTTACAAAGAAAATTTACGTTGGTTAAACCAGTTTTTTCCTCCATTCAGAGAATAATTGATCTCTGTCCTTGTATTAAGAGGTTTTGCATCAATAAAGTGAACAGACAATGTAACATCAACTGAGAAGGACATTCAGCTATATGAATAAAGTGAATATCTAACAGATTATTCTTTATATGATTTGAAAAAGTTATGAATGTCATACTACCTTAACATCTACAACGGCTATATCAATGTTGTCAAGTAATAATATAGTAAGGCAAAAAAAGAGAAAAACCTAAAACTACATACCTCAAATAAATTTAAATCCTTAAGTAGTACATAACACAAGTTCAATGAAATTTAAGAATAATCTTTCTTCTACGGACAGAAAGAAGATAAAAAAAGAGAAAGCGGCATATGAGAACTATAAAAAAAATCATTGGTGTTATTTCCCTGCGTGGTGATTGAAAGGACGTGATTGGGCACGGACTCTTCAATTGTAATATAAGGCCTTGTTAGGTACATAACAACTAGTAGAGATACAATACACACCTTTGTGATAACATAAAACGCAAATAATCACAAAAACGCACAGATGAATGAAGTATGGTAAACATGTTTAAGCCTGTCAGAGATGTTTCAGTAGCCATCTGTGAATAAGACTGGGTGAAAAAGTGTGCTTTGGTTTCTGTAGTCACATCTATGAGTTGATGAAAAATTGCAGGCTTTGTTTAAAATAGTCAAAGATTTAACATCTTGTATCCCAGAAAAAAAATAGAATGAACTCAGGATGGGTTGAGATAACAAAAAGGGATGACTGTGCACATGTGGTTTATATGACCTAATAAACTTTTGGGTCTGTTCTTTAGTTTAACAGTGTTTTTTGGCCACATAGTTTTAAAGCTGCTCCTCTTTACATGGAGGGCAACAGGGTAACACAATGCCAATTGAAACAACACCTTCTACTTCACCAGGCTTTCAAGTCAATTAACAAACTTAATCTTGACAAATAAGAACACCAGTTCATGAAAATAAGCATGGTAATTTTTACAAAAAGAAAACAAAAAACCTTTAGATTAAAAAACAAATTTAAATATCAAAGAAATTAATTTGGAGAAAACAGAAATTCTAAAACTAATCAATAATAATAATTAAAAAAAAGAATAAAAAACACTCAATAGAGATTCAGAATGCAAAAAAAATACAAAAAAGAGAAAAAAACAAAAACAAACTAAACTTTTACCTTCGGTAAACAAATAACACTGCTGAGATAACACTCTGGTTTTAGCTGTATGGCCTTGATGGCACATGACAAGGTGAGAAAAAGCTAGCCAGGCTGTGCTTTCAAGGTACACAGGTATGTTGGTTTACCCAGAACATTCATATGTCCAAGACCCTCATTTCAACATCTAGTTTCACTAGTAGCCATAACAACACAATACTGTACATGCCGAATGCATTCAGCGAATACAATTTCTGTTAAAATCGTTGTGCCTTTAAGATCTCAATTCAAATTCAAGGTGCATGTTTTCATTTCACTTGTAAACGATGAAATATGGCTATTAATTAAAACATGAAGCAGAACAAATTAAGAAAAGAAAGAAAAATCTTGGTCTACTAACGCACCAGCACTTGATGTTGTCTCACGTAACAACGCTCTTGACCTTCTGTGCATGCATTAATAACGCTAACTGAGTGCTATGATTTATTTAGACACAGAGGTACTGTGTGAACGTTTCCCACTGACCCTGGCACCAAGCTATCCTCTTCTCTCGGCTGGATGTTGAATTTGACAGCAAATTCTTCTTGATATTGATATGTGGGAAGATGGCACAGATCGTGTGTTGTACCCTTTGACGTTAACACATGTAACGAGACCGCCGTTGTGGACCGGGTAAGAGATGACAGACCCTCCTTGTCCCATTGCTTGACATTCTGAAGGTTATGTACATAAAGGCTGAACTCTTTTGGCCTGGACGGTGCCAGCACACATTCATTTGATCTGTAAGAGATGATGGATTTCACTGATGAAATATGTGTTGTTTTTTTTACTGAAGGGAAATACAGCCTGTTCTCTATGTGCAAGATAACAAATATTAATCCAGAACTAACATGAGTCACTTAAAGTGAATAGATAAAATCAAACAAACACAACTTAAAATGAATAGGGAGACAAAGAGGATTGAAATAGGAACTCACTGTTCTTGAAAGGAACTACATTTGAGTCAAGTACTTGTGACTACTCAGATGATCTGCAGATATTATTGGAATCTGGGGGACAGAAAACAGAGATTAAATAAATCATGCCACATTAAAGACACAAAGTTGAATGCTGATCTCAGAGCAAGCACGAATCTGCACCAAAAAAACCCCACATTCTTTCATGTTGAAATTAGTTAATTGCTGAAAAGGGACAAAGATGAGATGACGGATGAAGCTACTTGCTCAAGTTAAGGCACAACCAATCTAGGCAGGGCACACATAAGCCAGACATTAAAATCAACACACACTTGTGGGTAGCGGTGAACCAAAGAGGATGATTTCAAAGGAAGATAGAGACAAGTAAGGTTGGAGGGGGAGGTGGGAAACTTCCAGTTAGATGGCTTCCCCCATGCAAAGTCCTCCATGTTGTTGACCTGCACTTAAGATTGTGCATGTAATAGTGTCTAAATCCGATACATCCAACAGACTGAAAATAAAATGTTGCAGATTGTTTTTAAAGGCTGACTTTAAATCTTTTGTTATTTTAACAATGGGTTTGTCCAGCTTAAACACAAAGAAAATGGTAAACACTTGCTTTGCTTGCTGGAAGCAGCTGCAAAAAAGACCCCCCAAAAAAGTAAGCCAAGCATCAGAGGGCACAGATAGCAACTACTGCACAAGCTGTGCAAATGGTCTTAAAATATTTAGAAAAAAAAAGAACTACCTCATACATACCAATTGCATGTATTCGTTGGTAGTCAACTTTGATAAGGAAGAGTCCTCAAAATGGGAAAGGACAAAAATCGAGGTTACAATGAGGACACACATTAAATACAGTATGCTTCTTCAGAATGACAGAAATAGATACTTAAAGAAAAGTGTCTTGGTTATACTATATATGTCTGTATATGTTGTAAAACATAGTATATAGTTGTAAAATATATGACTGCATGTTGGACTCTTGTGTAGGCCAACAAGAGGAGTACCGCTTTTTACCCAACCCACCCCCTATAAGACACAAGCATTCCAAGTTTGTCAATGTGCACTTGATGATAGATAGATAGATAGATAGATAGATAGATAGATAGGTAGATAGATAGGTAGATAGATAGATAGATAGATAGATAGATAGATAGATAGATAGATAGATAGATAGATAGATAGAT
>JBAMHV010000008.1:10905607-10929460 GCA_037177535.1 Pseudomugil gertrudae
GATAGATAGATAGATAGATAGATAGATAGATAGATAGATAGATAGATAGATAGATAGATAGATAGATAGATAGAATTGGTAGAGGTGCAAACCTGATTGGTGGAGGCAGTTGCAAAGGGAACGCTTGTGGCAGATGTGGTGGCTGCAGACACAGTGGCTGGAGTACCACCATGCATCATGGGAACTTTTTTGGAGGGAAAATCATGTAAGCATAAATACACAGAGGAGCAGTGTTGCCACATACACACCAGGCAAATGAGGGAAGGAAAAGGAGGAAAAAGAGCCAGAGAGGGGGTCGATTTAACTGGTTCCCCTTCTTCCCTCTGCCAAGGCTGACAAGACTCTTTGTGTTTGGAAAACTTGATGTGGTAAAGTGTATTTGTAGCAGCGGGGACTTGTATTTTTGTGTGGTTTAAGAGTGTTGTACTTCACTGCTAAATGCCATGTGGCAACTACATCTAAAAGTTTCGACAAAAATATTCTGCAGTTTTGAAACATGTTTGTAAAAATGGTTTGTAAATGTATTCATGGCAGATGAGATAAAGAGAAGAGTTATAATTGAATACCCTCAGTACAAAAAGTTTTAAAGGAGTGTCAGTGTTAGGTTGGTCCAGCCAAGAGCAAAGTTGATGTCAAGCAAGAGATTGAGGGTTCAAGCAATATACAGAAAGTGTACACACACACACCAACACACACACATACTGTACACATACAAAAACTAAAAAAGTACAGGTTAATTAGGTTGATAATATGAACCACAAAATCTTTTATACAAGTAATTTACAACATTACAAGTAGCATATAGTTCTTTTCTTTGTGTAAATTCTTGTTTATGTTTTCGTTCATAAGACATATCTTTACAGAACTGAAACAGTAATTAGTTGTAAAAGCATCCTAGTAAATTTCACTGGAAACTTTGATGACCAGCGATTGACAGACATGACGTTACAAGTAGCTGAAGAAGGAGATCTGGAACCTACCAACACTGGCTGCAGGTGTCATGCACAATATTGAGCCTGCCCATCATGCAGTGCAACAGGAAGTGGATTGGATAGGGAAGAGAAATCAAAACAGCCCATCACAAGGTTCGTTAGAGTGAAGGGAGAGATAACGTGGGAAAAAATAGGTTAATATTTCTTGGACACACACATCAGTGATTGGAGAAGGTGAAGTGGTGAACTCATCATAAGGCAATGTGTTAAGAGCCTGAACTGAGACTTTCTTCTGTGTTTTAATCTTATAATGCATTCTTCACTAGGAGTGATAGCAGGGTTACAAATTTAATAATGCTGTTAGCTATCAAATAAAGTTGCAAGATTTCATAATTGAAACCATTCAGCCCCCATTCATTCAAGCCCGAGCCAAAGCCCCAGGACCATTGTTGATCACACTGTTGATGGTTTATGTTTACTACACTCTATACTGTACGTTTAGGTTTTATTTAGCCTCCTAATGTTATAACATCTACGAGCAGGTGCAACTAGCTCTGTGGAGCTGTGTTAAGGAAATGACCAGGTAGAGAGACATTCTAACGCACACCTATTACATAATGGCCATGCATTGCCATACAAAGCATAAAGCAACTTTTTAAGAAAAGCATTACACTAAAATACAAATGTAAGATCCATGTTGGCCTGGAGTGAAAGTTATTAATGCATAGATATGAAATTTGCTACCAAACTGTTCTGTCTGTTCTCTGATCTAACACTATACCAACTCCAGCCAAGCAGGAACCAGGTTAGACTGATCCATCCACTTGGTAAGAGCACTCGTGGTAGTTGCTCTGGGAGCCATACCTGATGGGAGGAAAGCAGCCTGCTGCTGAAACTGCATGCTGGCCAGGGCCTGTTGGTACTGGAGCATGCTGGTGTTAAACACAGCAGAGGCTCCATTGGCCTTCTCCAGGGCTGCCCGCTTTGGGAGGGGAGCCATGACACTAGGGGCAATGCCCTGCCCATCCAGATGGAGGGAGTTCAATAAGAAAGAAAGTAAAAGGAAGAGAGAGGAAGAAAAACAGAGAGAGGTATGTGGAATAGAGGGAGAGAGCGTTAGAAAGAGGCAAAAATAGGAAAGAAAACAAAAAAGATACATACGTTAGAGGACATCACAAGAATAGTATCACAACATCTTTGTGTGTACAGCAATAATAATATCATATCATCAGTAGCAAGCAAGCAGCAGTCTGACACAAGTACTACACAAGCAGAAGCATGGTGCTTACTGGAGCTATGTGCTAAGAAGCATTCATATATTTATCATATACTGTAGATTTATTTACTTTGTACTCATAGGGCTGACTAGATGCAACATAAGCAAGCATTAACTATTGAAACAATAAGGCTGCTAACAAGGTGGAACAGGTAGGAAGCACAGAGAAAGGGAGGCTGCACTGCTAGCTCCATGATAAACTGTGTAAGCCATGTTTAAGTGATGGTTCACTCTCAGGCAAAAGTCAAAAATGGCCTAAGGCCAAGACGCGTTTGCAACAGATTTTTTTTATCTTAGCATGCTATAAACTCTGACTGTGGGTTTAATCTTGACAGCAGGCCATTCTTGAGGTCTAAATAACTATGACAAGATCTGATGTTGAGTGAACTATCATTTGAACTGTGATAACCAGTTACAGTGGGATACAAATTATAAAGACTATTCTTAACCCCACCCAGTAATTATCTGACATGCACTAGCAACATGACATGCACACATTTAATTGAGCTGCTCCATAATACTAACATTTAGACATAAGACTGAAGCCATGCCACCATTACCAAAGCTCTACCTCCCTAGCGTCACTGAATATTAATAATATTAAATAAGCTGCAGGTGATGAATTGATTGCGGCTTATCATTTTGATTTTGTGTTTGTGGTGATTACTGCAGGAAGACATTGGCATGTTACTGAGTGCAACTTAACCATTAAAATGCCACAATCATTTTATCACAGGCAACAATGACAGATCAACAGGAGGACAGAAAAAACATTGCAGAGACACAGACATTGCTAGGTATCTGGTTAAAACACTGCACTACAACAAAGCCACATGCCAAGCTAAAAGGTGAAAGGTCATAGTACCAGGTCAAAGGTTGCGTCGAGGGGTCGCTTCAGTGATTTGACAGCCGACTGAGTCTTAATTAGCAGGCAGCGAGCACATGATGGCAATGGGCCAATGGGGTTCAAGCGCATTAACATAAACCAGCAAGCAGAGGTGCATCATGGGGGCAGCAGTGCAGTTTGGGTATAGGTGAGAAAAAACAAAACAAATAAAAAAAACAAATCATTGGAATGCAATATACAAGGGGATAACAGGACTAAGGCATGCACAGTGTGGACACTAGCTCTACTACTCAACAGTTAAATGAAAATCAAGAATAGATGAAAACTACCACTCTACATTAGTCATTGTCACACAAGAATGGATAAATATAGCAATGAAAAAAGTTATTCAACTACCAGTTTGAGTCTACAAGGAAACTACATAGGAGCAAATTTTGCAGGTTTCTGTTGCACTGTGCACATCATAGTCAGGTTCACATTACAATGATTCACCCACAAGGATCTTTGTGTCATTAATAGCATGTAGAAAAACACTGTGAACAACACACAAGTGTGGCTGCCCTACTATTCACCAGTGCTGTTGCTGCAGGACAAGACTAAAAGCACAATGAGTCCTTTTTATTTATGTCAGGAGGAAGAGAAGTTTTAGATAGGAAGTACAGAAACAATGGAGTCAAAATAAGGCCAAGCCACCAGAGAGACAGAGAGGAACTGGACTGTCTGCTTATGGCCTGGGATAAAATGAACAAGGAACAAGACAGCCAGTTTATCATATTAGGAAGGAAAACATTTGACAAAACAATATTCAATGTTATAATATTCTATTGTCTGATCCTTCTTCATGTCATCCAGCACTGAGCAAACTTACCCAAATCAACATGCAGAACTTTTAGGTTTAACCCAGCAAAAAAAGAAGTGAAAATGTTACATAATACCAATCAGGTAAGAGAGACTAGTTTGAACATGAATGCAAGGATGAGACACAGGACCTAAAGTAATCCAGTCTGACACAGCTATGCCTAATGTCAAGTTAAGTTTCTTTGACAAAGCTCATCAGCCGGTGTATGAAAGAGTATGACTTCATTAATACAGACTGCTCACCATGGCCGCGGCGGCTGTTGCCTGGTTCACCTGATGTTGGGTAGCCTTAATTTTGGCTTGCAGATGGGCTGGCGGGTGGAAGTACTTGCACTTTTCCCTGGAGCATCGACCCTTGATGTAGTCCATGCATACAGTGACAGTGTTGTCATTGGTGTCAATCATGGTGCTGTCTGCAGGGTGAGCAAAGCGACAGTCACTCTCCCCTCGAGCGCAGTTTCCTCTCTGATATTCCCGACAAACCTAGAACCAAAAAAAAAAGAATGAAAAGTTAACCTGTAGCTTCAGGACTGCAAAGCATAGTTTCAGATATTGACTACTTCTTACTTTGTGTCAGTATGACTCTTCAAGTGTTTTACTTTGTCATTATCACCTTCACCACAGAGATGACAGAAGCAATGTTTTGCTGCTGTTTGTCTCTCTGTATGTCTGTTTGCTAACATATGCAAAACTACACGATGGATTTTTATTATTTTTTTCTGAGAATGGGTCTTGATCTGACATAGATTTCATTAAATGTTGGGAGTGATCCAGATCACCACCTGGATCCAGGATTTCATTCAAGGATCCTGTATCATTGTGAGAAATGGCCATTTTTAATATAACGTCACAATAAATGGAAAGGTTGCATGGCCAAAAAAGTTCAGAACAGGCTTTGAGAGATATCAAAGATAGATCTGGGAAAACACTGGATACTATGATCCATCCATCTGTTATCTGTACAACTTATTCCAATGAAGGGTCATTGGTAGCTGCAGCCTTTCCCAGCAGTAATTGGGTGAGAGGTACACCCTGGACAGGTTGCCAGTCCATCACAGGGCCAACACACATAGACAAACAACCATGCACACTCACACTCACTCCTATGGGCAATTTAGAGTCTCCAATCAGCCTATTCCCAATTTCATTATCAGCAAATTAGGAAAATAAATAGTGTATAAGTATAAAATGAATGTACCATAACATAGGGTTTAAATGGAAATGTTTACTATTGCCAAATCATAAGAATATAATAATGATAATTGAAGAAAATTTCAAAGAATACACCCTTCTAAGTGAACATCTTTCCTCCGAGCAGTGTCCTTTACTATGGATTTCTGTAATACTAATGTCTACACTCCCTGTTTTACCAGAACTGGTTATGAAATGATATATTTTATATTATTATTAGCAGGTTCAAATTTGGTCTAAGTTATACCTGACTTTCAAACTTTAACACAGTGAACATAGATATAATCCTCTGTAATTCTTCTAGATGTACAGTAGAGATGTCCTGGAGAGTGATCCTCTGAATCTCAGACAGAAGTCTACTCAGAAGACAGCAGAGGGCAGCACTTTCTCTAAAATTTGAGCTATGTCATGGTTACTTCTCTGCTGTTCACTATTCCTGTGTAGTGAACAACCACACTTATGATTCTTATATTATGAAAGTATATATGATTATTAAATATATTCTCTGTATAGTTTATAGAAGACCATTGATTACACTTCTTGACAAGAAGAACACTTTGCAGCTTTTTACTGGATATTGTGTAAATTGTTTTTTCCCACTTAATTAATGAAGCAAAGTTTATTGTTTTGTTGATATTAGCAAGAAAGTACCTGGTTCCTATCTACACAAAACATTCAAAACGGGAAAATAAAGCACAGAGAAATGTACGAAATGGCTTGTTTGTTACCTCAAGTCTGTCTGTTCTCAGCAGTTTCTGAGCTGCAGCAGCGGCAGCATTGGGGACTTGGCCGACAGCGGGGCTGGAAGCCATTAGGACAGGGGTGCTGGGCAGGATCTCTGGAGGCATCAGGCTTGGTGACACAGGACTTAGGTAAGGATTAAAGGCTGCAGCTGCAGCAGCTGCTGCCGCACTGGCGTTGGTAGCCAGGCCTGGTGTCACCGAGAACATGGGCTGGAGAAGAAAAAAGTAGAAGCAATACAGGCTTGCACAAACCAAAAAGGCTTCCATGTGGGCTGCAATAAGGACTAATAGAAAAGTATGTGTGTGCATGTGTGTAAACCTTTAGATATACTGTATGTGGTCTCACCATGGACAGTAGCTGTGGTGTGTTCATACTTGTGTGTCCTCTCACCATAGGCGGTAGCTGTGTGCCAGGCATCATGGCATTGGCAAGCTGCATTTGCTGGGCGAGCATGGCCATATTCTTCTGCTGGATCAGATTGTTTCTGCCATTGATCTCCAGCTGTGTCTTTAGATGAGGAGGAGGGTGCAGGTACTTGCAGTTCTCCCTGGAACAACGACCCTGTGAGGAAAACAGAAGTGACAGCATTTAGGACAGTTTGTTTTTAAGTTTTGATCACATGTGAGTTCAAATACAATTTTCAACAAGTGTTTTGGACTAGCTAGAGTATCGTGCTTTTGATCACATATCCAGACTTTAGTCACGTTTGCAATTCATTTAATTTAACAATGTTCTTTTTATTCATCGTAAGGAAATTCACAAGCACAGTCCAATACAGAACAATTTATTATAATCCAATTAAAATATTATTAAAGAAACATCCATTCATCCATCCATTTTTTACCGCTTTTCCCTGAACGGGGTCGCGGGGGGGCTGGAACCAATCCCAGCTCACAGTGGGCGAGAGGCGGGGTACACCCTGGACAGGTCGCCAGTCCATCACAGGGCCAACACACACAGAGACAAACAACCATGCACACACTCACTCTTATGGGCAATTTAGAGTCTCCAATCAGCCTATAAGTTTATAAGTGCAGTCATATGAAATATTTGATCAGCAAAGGAAACTAATACATTTCATAATATCTTCTCCCCAATTTCATCTCCCATCCTGACCGAGCACTGGGCAAGGAGGACAGCTAAAGTAAAAAAAAACAACTCCCTTATAACAGGAAGAAAAACCACCGGTTGAATGACCTGAAAATATTCTTGCTATTCAAGCGTTTTTATCTTAATGCTTCATTTTCACCTAATCTTTTAGTTTACAACCCAGTAACAGCCAAAACAATCTAACCCCTGATAGCCTGGCCTAAGATGAACTTGACAGAAACATCTTTATTTGATCCTTTAACAAATTCTGAAAAGAACAATGTTTTTTTAATATATATTTACTATTTCTTGACCATGTAACAAGTCAAAATTATTATAGTGTAACCATCTGCTTTCTGATATTCACCAGGGTGCAGGAAATCAGTATCATATGGTGAAAAACAGTGTTTTGAGTAATGTTTCTGACACAAAGTCATGCAAAATGTCTAAGAAACTGTACGTATCAAATATGATACGTTAAGTTAAGTTTTTTTAAGAGTTTTTTCCTGTTTGCTTGCAAAGACTAGTATGCTGACATCTTAAACTAGGAAGTTGAATATGGTCAACCATATTTTCGTTGAACATCTGTATGCTGAGTTATCGCTTTATATATGGTATGATAGCATGCTATCATGCCAGAATAGATCTAAACTTTGAGTAACATCAAACGAATGTATCTCCTGTGAACATGAGGATATTGAATGTGTTGTGTGCTAACGACAGATATAACATAATTTCCACACTAAATGCTTTATACCTGTGTAAATTCAACCTCAGACTTTAAAAATTCATATTAGGTCTTGGCTCAGTCTCTAATTGTTAACAGCTTGCTATTTCAGTCAGTCCCAGCTGGGACATGTGTGTGTGCACTAGCCCTGGGGGGAGAGGGTCATGATTTGTACCGTGGTGTGTTTCTCCAGACATTGAGCTGAGATGTCTAACTGACACTAAAAATACAGTCCACTCCTATGATCCATCTATATTGTTTTTCAGCAGTCATCCAGAGGTCACACATCATATCTTGTGAATAATTATCTATGACAGAGATTGCCTTCTGCTTTCTGCTGCTTGCTGCAAGTATCTAATTATGCCTTCAGTCTGAAAAAGAGTTGTACTGCGAAAAGACGCATGCACAGTCACTTTCTTGTGCAAGCAAGACTCTCTTGGTTTCTGTGATCTGCTTAAAATAAAGAATTGGGCATCTAGAGTTTTTTACTGGTTTGTTTCTACATGAAACACACACACACACATATATGTGTGTGTATATATATATATATATATATATATATATATATATATATCGCTGTCAGACCTTTAGATCACTCATATCTGTTGGTTCAAAATTTTAACTATTAGCTGGCAGATATTTCAGGTTTATATTGGAAACAGTGTGTAAGATGCAGCATATTGCTTATTTTTGAGACAAATACCCTCTTTCTTATGTATGATGTCATTGGAATAACACTGAACATTTATAGAAAAGGGAGAGGCAGTGAAAGTAAAAGTCAAGCGATGCAAAACTTCCCATGCAAGAAGTAATTATTTAGACAAAAAAGAACATGGGGAAGGAAAAATCAATGAATGTTTACTTGTAACGAACAGAGCAATGTGAAAATAAAGGCTACAATTTTTAAAACGAATTTTAAATGTACATTTTAGCAAGAACATGAAGATGTATTAAGCATAAGCTTTAATCTACTCAGCCACAGCTTCAACCTGCAGGATGTTTTTGAGCTGTGGAAGGAAACCAGAGTATGTGGAGTAAACCCAGGCGTGCACAAGTGCAACACTGCAAACACCACACAGAAAAGCCCCAGTGAGACTCAAACCTTTAACCCTTTCGCTATGAGGCCACAGAGATTCCCATCAGACCGCCATGCAATGTAGGGACTCACAATTTTTAGAAAGTAGATCAGATGAGACAATAATCTATGAGGAGGAGGAACAGTTGGCTTAAATAATATAGTTAATTTTTAGGCCATGTGAAACTATGATCACGCATGAGGCTTTGAAAAAAAAAAGAGAGAGAGATAAAAAGTCGGGTTCTACTTGCAGTCCAAATTGACAGCGATATGGAGAGTGTGTATGTGCTTTGACTGAGTTTGTGTGTGCGTACAGAGGGCGGACGGTTGTAAAGACATAAAAGATCAAGTTGCACTCACCCCATATGACCCCAACCGTCAACTGCTGGCTTAACGACTGCTCTTGTTTATACGCATGTGTGCATGGGAAACATTTAGTTTTGAATTTAGCTGACTGCATTTGTTCCCGTCCAAAAGAAAATGAAATGAATGAAAAATGAAATGAAAAGTCTAACCACTGGCAGCCATTTTGAAATAAATAAACTTAAGAGCTAGAGGAAGAAACATCAGCTCACATGACAAGAATGAGAGAAAGTGATAGAGTCAGGGCGACTCTGTTGCAAGAGTGAGGCTGCGTCAGAGAAATTTTAGAAGTTGCAGAAGAGAAAGTGATAAGTGGGGGCTGTCAAACGCAGGGAGGAGAGACAGAAATGGAGATGCAGACAGAGTACGGGGAGACGTCGCCCCTTGCATCGAGGTTGTTACTTTTTCTGTGACATCAGTGGCTCTCAGAGCTACATACAGATGGTGTCCACGGCAACAAAGTAGCCAGCTTCACTGTGATTCCTGCTTTTCGTGTGATAACCGACAGAAAAAGACACAATGAAATGACAACCAACCCTGAGGCCACAATTACCTCAAAACCAGACGATGTGTACACCCACATAGAATTACACCCGCAAAGAAAAAAAAATTGTAATCTGACACAATTAAAAGATAATAATGCAAATGAACTATTTAACATGTTATGCAATAAAAGCCATCAACTAAAAGCTTCAAATATAGTTATGGGATGCTAAGTAAAAAGCGATACTTATGAGAATGGGGAAAGTGAACAAAGGGATCTATGCTCGCAGTGTTAAATGAGCATCTGCAGAAGGATACGCTTACATCACCGGGTAATCCCTGAACATACGGGTTTGTGACCAAAGATAAGTTGTATATTTCTCTTCATCTTCCAAATGGGATTTAGTGATTTTTTTCCCCACATCAAGTGACATTTATATACCATATCAACATCATAACATCTCAGCAAAAGTATCAAAACAATGAAGGTCAACTATACGTGACCGCTGCGATTTATTCTTAAATTAGCATCTCGGAGCAATCTAACCAAAACCTAAATTCCTACACAAGCACATCTTGTTCTGCTTTATGTGAACAATGAAGCGACATTACATTCTATCGGAGAGTGAAAACGGATGACCACAAAGAACCATAAGCTGATATCTCAGTGAGACACAAAGACACAAAGCTAGAGGTATAAAAAAAAACACAAGAACTGGACAATAAAAAAATGAAGGAAAGTCTTCTTCTCTGAGTCCTGTTTATAGCTTTGCTCAACAGCTAGGCGTTAGGCAGAGACTCCGGCTGAAAACTACTGGAATTACAGAAAAAGGAAGATGGATGGTCACAAACCATCAAGCAAAACTGAGCAAAAACTATTTTCTTTACTTATTCACTTGGTTTCTTTGTTATTTGCTCATCCATTATAACAGCATGTTCAGTTTTTAAATCGGCTTCTGCTGCTCTGCTGAACTTTATCTTCACAGCATGTTTGATATTAGTAGAGGAAGTCCATACTTCTCCTGGTGAGATCAGACTAACTAAAATCCAGGCCAACTGGGAACAATAATCCCACTGGCTACTGGGCAGGCTGTTTGAGGATAAGTTGTAATAACACGTCCCACCCTGATCGCTCTCTCATCTAACTCTGTCTCACTCTTAGACACACACAACCTGCTTTTGTGACTATGTGGGATTTATACAAACAGTGAACCAATGTGTAAAGAATGCTGGGTGTGGCTGAGTCCCATCCTTTTGAGGAAAAGGATAAAACTTGCACCAAGATGTTTGAATGTACATGTTTCAGTATGTGTGTGAAAAAAAGAGTGAGTCTAACAGTGAAAGGTGAGAGACAATGCTCCCACTATCGTAAAATATATTAAATAAACCAAGCCTTTCTGACTTGCAACCCATCCGACCTGTTTGTTTATCATAGGCTACATCGCTGGTAAACCATTATCTGTTCAGACTGCTTATATTATCTGGTGCTGGTTTGTTGCAGGTGCTTGTGTGAAAGCTATATATTAGAAACAAGCTAAAAAAAGAATTGGGACTGCTTAGAGATTTTAAAATGAAACTCAGGAATTTTTGGGTTTGCATTACCCTGTTAGACCTGTCCAGGGTCGACCCCGTTCAGAGAATAAGCAGTAGAAAATGGATGGATAGAAATGGCCTTGCCCTGTTAAAGTTTACATAAGGTATAGTATACAAGGTATCCATTATCAGGAATAAACGAGTGATTTAGGTCCAGTACAGTCAGATGCATGGCAGTTCTAATATTGTGTTACCTTACTAGCTCTTGCAATAAATCTGAAATGGTGGCTGTAACTGCATCTCTGTTGCTATGGCTTCGCATAGGGCTTGATATATTAAGCACTCAACAGTTGGGACAGGAATAAATAGATACCCTGCAACCAATTGGAATTAAGTGTGCATCCAAAAAGTTATATACAATTGTAGCTTAACATGGTTTTTATTTATATTGCTATATGTTACATTTTTGTTCTGGATAATTTATATAAAGTACTTTTTCTATAAATTCACATTTATATTCACAGTTTTATATCCATTCACTAAAATTGGTGCAAATTATGTTAAACATGTTATGTTTATCCTAAATCACTTGCAAATATGGAGAGGTTTGACTTAAATGTCCCTTTTAGATTTGGAACAACTTTGTAGCAGAAATAAATAGCAGGAAAAACTTTAATACTACCTGCGGCAGATGTTTCTTTGCTGCAGGATTGTTTCGTTGTATTTCATAATGTAATGTTGATCTTTCATGATTTGAAATACGCTATAATATACTCTCTCTCTTATCTTTGATGCTCTGGTGTTGCGGTATGATGTTATTCAGTTGTGTTGGATTGGGGTGTGAAGCCACCCTGTTCTCTGCCCTGCGTTCCACTGTCTTCTGTTTATACATACAGAGGAGATGAAAGCTCTTGCACACACACTGTGAAAGAAGCTTTGTTCTGCTGGAGAGTAGCGGAGACTCAAAGAAACCAGCACAGCAGTTGGTCTCTTTGTCTAATGTGCACTAAAATATGGGATAGCATATAAAATATCAGCTTGGTGTGTATATATTTTAGGTGAACATCCACTTATACCCACACAACACGGAATTAGTGTTTTAATTTAAGAAACAAATCAGCAGCCACATGCTATTTCATGTCTTGGTTTATAATGTCATTAAGTAGTTTGTATGTTCTATTTATTATTATCTACTTAGTACATCAATAATTTAAAAAAAAACATTTTTCAAGGGAGTGAAGGACTTCATAGATCTGTAAAGTCATGGTGCTGCAGGGTTGTTTCTGTGCTGGGGCTTGCTTTTTTTTTATCAGACCATAAACACGCAGTCTTACTCTTGTGATTATGTCTGCATCTCTCTGCCAGGTCTGAGTGCGAACAGTGATCCATGCAGCACAGCTTAGTGATCAGGGAGTTGATGCAACTACTGGGGCTTGGGAAGATAGGGAGGTTAGAAGGAGTGTTAATCTATGATAATATTACAAAATGCCCCCTGTGGTGCTTTACCACCCGCACCAAACAATGACAGAGTTAAAAGGATTATAGGCTGAAGCAGAAAGGGAACACACACAGTGTGGTAAGGCTAGCCAGATAAGTATTTTTGTAGGAAATATGAAAAGAAAATTAAGGTAATCTGTGTACCCGATGAGAGAAAAAAACAAAAAGAAGCAAAATAAACTAAACTGCTGACAGTGTTTAAATTCAACACGTGCGTCAGACCCAGCACCCTAACTATTCCTATCGTCTGACACAGTCACACACATGCAGAGCAATGAGTTATTCACACTTGAGAGAGTGTTGGTTCTCAGAAATGCTTCAGGTCAGATGTCACGTACACAGGAGTCCTAGATCCAAACTTAGACTTCTCTGTTTTTCTCCTGACATGCCCTGCCACCCCCCCACCCCCGTCTCATGCTATCTCGTTCCTATCTCTTTTTACACAAACACATTTTGGTGTGCTGCTATTTACACCAGCTTTTCTCATGCCTCTGCTGCTTCTCCTCCAGTAAGAGACAACAAGATCGGTGTCTTACTTTTCATTATCAGCAATAACAGAGCAATAACACGGACATTGATTTGAGCGGCAGCACGTTATGAAACCACCCAATGCTCCAACTGTGAGAATGAGAAGCAGCCTGGGAATGTTCATTTAATCATTGCAAGAGTTCTGCTTCCCGGTGGGAGTGAAAAAGAAGAATCATTGTACTAAAATCATAAGGTGTCAGCATTTGTGAGGTGACACTAACATCACTTTAACTTGTGAAATGACTGAAGTAATCTTTTCCCCCATCATCTGTAGTTTTTTTGGGCTGACCGAGGTCAGCCATTTACATTGAACAACCATTTCAAACCAAGAGGAGCAATACAGGTTTGACTTCTCATGTCTATTTGAAAGCTCATCTTCCACTAAAGAGCTCCTTTATCAAAAACAAATATATAATTTTAAAAAATCCAAACATATGAATATTGTATATGTTAAATATGAGGGGAGAGAAACAAAGATAGCTGCAAATAAATAGTTTTTTAATCTATTTTATGGAAACTAAATCAATAAGAAACACAGCTTTGCAGAACATTTTTAAACCCCTGAAGGTTAAAAGCCTGTCTTATCCGTTACTTCATACCTTCCTCATTTCCCAACTTCCTGTCCTCCCTGTCTAACCATCACATTAACTATCACTAACACAAAGGACCTTTCTTTCTCTGGTTCTGTGACCCAATGTTACAGAAGGATTCTTCCATCAGCGGGAGAGACATAATCAGAGGGATCATAACTAATATAGTTTGAAGCAATAACAGATTTAATCCGGTATGTATAATGCTAATCTTATATCACTGTAATCCTATCTAAAGCACTAATCTGTCAACCTGTCTAATCTCATGTTTGCATGTAATACTCTCCTTCAGATTTGTCACTGGTACAAGGAGAATGCTTTAAAACAGTATTTCTCTCTTAATTATATGAGATTGCTTTAACTTCTTCTAAATATATTTATTTGAAACCTCCTTCCTTGTTTAGGAAATGGCAATGATGTTTTCAAGCTACAGTGCTAAATAAAAGAACAGCATAATTTAAAACCTGGAATAGCTGCAACCAGTCAGATGGGAATTTTGTCCAAAAGACTCAGCATTACATTACCTGTAAACCATCTATCCCTGTGATGCAGCAAGTAATGTAAATCCTATAAACTGCATGAATTACACTATAACTGGACTATAATATAACACACACACACAGCTGCTGCTGAAGTCAAATAAAAAATAAATGACTGATTTAGATGTGTGATTATAATCACATTAACCGTATAAACTTTACAGAGCCCAGTCAGTGGCACAATCTTGTGTACTGTAACTAGAGACATGTGTTTTATACACAGCTGATCGGGGCTAACACAGGTTGTTTTAGGTCAAAATACAACTTATACTAGATCTTTACTGGGTATAAAAACACTTTTGTGGATGTTGATGTTGTCTTTACTCTCAAAATGTGGAATTCTGTCAGTAGCAATATTATAAAACAAACACATGGTTATATTTATGAAGATATGTTAAGATGAGTTATCTTCACCATAATAAAGCTGATTTTCTTCAACCAAAAAAAGTGATTAATAAGATATTTCTTTTTGTTTATTATTTATCATTTACCATCACTAGGTTTCCTAATGTTGTAGCTTCTGGAGTCACATCTTTGCCTGATGGGACTGATGGACCCTACAGCCAAAATTATGGACTGGTAGTGCAAAATGGTGCTGAAAAGAGTCGAGCTAAAGAAAATATCTACTATTAAAATCTTCTCTCATTTATCTAATAGGGGGACAATAGCTGAGCTGACTTGTCCCACCAGAAAGCTGAGAGATAATGACAGCGCTGTTAAGAAATAGAGTGAAAGTTAAAGCTTTATGCTGATCAGAGTCAGAGGTAATTGCATACTGGATTGAAAATGCTTGGCCAAGTGTGAAGGATTCATGTACAAAAAAGCTTGTATTTCATGTAAATCACTGTGGTTTGAACTGTCTAAAAAATGTATTAAAAAACATCTGAAAATCCTTTAAGGTAATCACTTACAGGTACGACTGATTAACAGTTCAAAGAGATTAAACTAACTTCTTCACAACTATTTGAAAAAGGACATACTTTGCTAAACATGCATATTAACCTTAAGTAGATAAGTTGTATGCTTTGATCTGTCAACATTTTCTATTTCGCAAAGCCAGTTAACCCTAAAGGCTATTTAAGGTTGTTTAGCATGTCTGTCGGTTAAAGGGAGACAGAGAAATTGCAGCTATAGTGTAATCATTGTATCACTGGTGTTATAAATGGGGCCAGTGTGACAGAGAGACAGGGACGGGTGACACTGAAAAGAAAAGACTGTTGTCGGCGATCTCTTCACATAAGCTCACAGACAAAATGCGAAGCCATGGTAGTGTGACAAGGATGCACACACCATAAAACGAGGAGACCAAAGAATGGCTCTGTGATTTAGTGTCTGTGCAGGTCAGGATTAGTGGGCCTCAAACACAAATCCCTCCAGCATGAAAGTGAAGAAGACATAAGCGTTGACCCATCAACAGCAGGATAAAGATGCTAGAGAGAACCTACTTTCTAAAAAGAAAACTCTCTTAATGGGACTTTGGAGTAAAATGCTCATTGTAATTAGTAACAGTGATGTAGGAGAACAGTCATACAAAACTAAATATGAAAATCAATCAACACCTCTGTGTTCCAGATGCCTGAATCTACCCGGTAAAGAAGATGGGAAACATCCATTGCAGATACATCCATGGTTATCTCTACAGACTGTGTGTAAGCCTTACATTTACATACAATTAAGATGAAGATTCCCTGCAATAACTTAAGAGGATGAAAGTAAATACAGGTCTAAGAAATGTGTCTGAATTAGAGCCATACCGCAGTAGCCTGACTGGAGAGTCACAGCATGCTACAGAAAACAAAGAATCATTATTACAAGCTAGTTGCAGTATTGCAATACACAGGTTTTAAAAGCACTGTGCTGCTGTACTCGGTTTATAGCAATTAATCTCAGGACAAAAAAAATAAGATCTGTAGCCTGCTCATGGCATTGTAGTGTGTCTCAGTGTTGTGTGACAGCTGAGACAAATACACATTAGCCTCCTGAACTTTCGACCCTGTGCTTGTCATACACAGAAAGCTCTGCAAAGATTATGACTAAATAATTTGTCTGCAATCATAAAAACAGTATCAACATAAAAAAGATAATATTTATTCCATATAAATACATATGTGGTTCTGGCTAGCACAACTCCTTTTATGAAAGCATGTGTGTGTGTGTGTAAGCTGACTGTAGCACCTGACCACTAAATATAAGCATGCTGTCAAAACTCTGAGCAAAACGAGAGGAAAAACAGATAAAGCCATGGAGACACAGATAAAGAAAGACAAAGAGAAAGATTGTCTAGACTGTTTTCCATGGACTGTACTTCATCACATTGAAATTACATCATTTATGCTACATTAAAGTGTGTTTACATCAATAAACAGCGGAAAGACCTGCACATTCTCTACTAAATACATCTCCCAAGATTTTAGAAGTTGAAAAATAATTAGAAAAATATAAACAATAAACATCATATTTCATATTATGAACTCAGTGACTATCCTAACTTGTGAACACACAAACATCAGCAAATGTTCTGTATTTTTTTAGTGCTTTGGGTCATGAGCTGTTCCTTTTTGTTACAACATTTTCCCTCACTCTTTCGATCCTTTTGAAAGATGTTAGTTCTGCTTTTCTGATTAACAAAGCTTTGTTGTAAAACTCTTCCTTTTAAAAGATTTTTCTCTTGGAACTGTTACATGCATTAAATGTGCAGTTTATAAAAGGTTTGCATCAGGTATAAAACTCTTTCTTCTCTGCCATGAATGTTTTTTAATACATAATGCAAATGAATTTCGCAGTCATTACAAGATGCGTGCTCCTAAATGATTTAGGTCATTTTCCATCATCCAGTTTTCTTACTGTTGTTTCGAGTTGTTGCAGTCATATAGCTGACAAACCATTTCCGATCATCATATTAACTTTGACAAAAGAATTCTTGTATACCGTTAACCTACTTAAATGAAAATATTGCCATTACAGCATAGGATTTATACATTAATACTGAAATTAATATCTTAAAAAAAAGTTGTATGAGCCAATATGTATCAGATTTCCTAATATTTGTTTTTATACTACAGATGTAAAGGATGCAGGGTTTTAACAATGGCTAGGAACAGCAAAGTAATTCTAATAGGTCAGCTGCGACAGCACTATCCACATTAGTATAAGACGCTCCTATTTGGTTTATTTTTCCTCAGAACTAAGATGTGATGATAATGGGTGTATCAGTTGGCAGGTTGAGTCCAAAGTCCATAATCCATGAAAGTGTGTGTTCAAACTGTTGTCCTCGGTAGACATGAACCCCTCCTATTGTTTTTTTTATAACATAGCAAGCAGGGCTAGAGTTAAATAAGGACTTTAATGTTGATAAATTCACATCACTTGATAATTAAGGTCACCAGAGGCCTTAAACTCCAGTCACATAAGTTTATGGAAGTATATGGGAGTGTGCGTGTCTGTTGGTGGGGGACGCTAACAGTGTGTAATTTGAACCATGCTGTTAAGGTATGGGTGTGGCCTGGACTAAATGATGCAAAAACCAGACTGAGCGGGAAATCAAGAAGAAAGAACCAACCAGGAATGACAACAAGCAACAACAAGTTCATTCAAAGCAGAATTATCCTTATTGCTTCATATATAATCTAGTATAAACTAATGAGGCAGGGATTAACTTCCTTGTTTCTGCAACCCTGAACTGCCTTTATGCCACAGTCATAATAGAAAAGCATTATTGCAACAATAAAAGTATATAAACAGGAGTGATGACAGGTGCCGAAGGATAAAAGTATACATCTGTCATTAAAATATGGTAATGCTTTTGCAGCAAACCACACTGTTGTAATTATCTTATGTAGTTCAGCTAAAATATTTTTTACATGTTTCATAAATCTACTATATATAATTTTAGATGTAGATTCAAAATCAGCATATAACACCTAAACTATCTACTCAGAAGTTAATCATCAACAAGACCAGGTTACAAAGCTGACTTTAAATTGGCAAGTCGAGGTTGCCATTATCCCTCTCTAAATATTTACCCTGCCTCAACATAGCTGAGCTGTCTGTGCTGCTCCAACCAGATAGACAGTCAACAGAAAGGGCTATGCTCCAGAGAGGCCAAGTGTAAGGCCAGTAAACACACACACATACATTGTTTATGTACAGACATTCACACAGACAGCTACAAATAATAAAAATATTCATTCTGCAGCTCGAAGAGCTTGTGGTTCTGGCAGTGTCTTGCGATCTACCCCCTTTTTTTGGCTGTAGAGCTGTAACCTTAACTAAATAAGTGTGTATAGAAGTTCATTTTTTCTGCAAGTGGGTGTGTGTGCATCATGTAGAAACACAAGCCAGAAAGAGATAGAGTGGCTGGCGGGGAAACAACTTGGTTAGGGTGTGACCTGCTCAGCTATGCAATGGTGATCATGTGAGACCTGTTCTAATTATACACTTCTCAAGAAGAAGGTCGATCCTCTCTCTTGGGCAGGAATCATGTGCACGTGTCCAAAAGAGTGCATTTGTGTGTGTGTGTGCAAGATTAGTAAAGGAGAGCAATGCAGTTTAATGTACCACTACTCATCTGAGAGTTTGTCCTAGTTCAACCACTCAGTCTGTGTTAAAACAAAGTGGGACGACAGATCTTTCACTGAATGCGCCTGAACCTCTGTGTAACAGGAAAACCTTCACAATGTGGTGAATTCAAGCACACCTGCTTATTTGTGTACACAGTCAATGATAAACGACAGCTTTCACTTTCAGATTTCATCTATCTTTATTTGCTATTTCTGTTGTTTGCTTTTTCCTGCTGTTTCCAATGTGTGTTGAAGACCTGCTCTGTTTTTCATTACTAGTGGAAAAAGTGGGGCAAGTGGTTAAAAAAAGCATCGCCCAGCTCCATTAATACACCAATCCTCCTGGAAAATGAATTCAATAGGCCTCTTGGGTCTGTAAAATACTGGCAATACATTTGTTGCTATCTCCTTTCTAGCGGTGACCTTTATTTCACTGTCACTGTTAATGTAAACTTACATCAACATATCACTCAGTTTCTTTGTAACTGTATCATCACATGGAACAAGTTTGCTGTGCAAATGAGGGGAATGTGACTTTAAGAAATTAAGGAAAATCTGTTTTTGCCATAGTTTATTTCTGAAGGAGTTGTATTTCAGATGTTTCCTTTTTTTTTAGTATTAGCCAACTTGTCTGACTCAGTTTAGGAAATACATGTCCTATACAATTAGGAGAGTTCTTGCCATTCTTGCTGCTACAAAAAAGGTGAAGTTTAATATAATTTTTAAGTTAGATCAGATTAACTCAAGAAATAGAATGTTGATGGTAATTATTTCTGATGGGAATGATAGCCACTAATTTTAAATAAACTAATTTTACACACATCTCTTGGCACGAGTACATTGTGAGTAAACTAAAACTTGGCTTGGGTCTTACAATGTTCCACTGTCCACATCTGGCTATGAACACATCTGAGAAGATTTAAACATTCGATTCTCAACTTAATCCTTCCCAAGTTCACAACAATTCCCACACCACATCAATAAAAGCTCACATCAATGACCATGAGCTTTGTGGTTTCTTTTATCAATCATCTAACTTCTTTATAAATGTTAGCCATGCTTATAATGACTTGAATACTTTACTTTATTCTTTATTTCAGACTCAAGGAAGCAGTCCATATTAAAAAAGAAAGACAGAAAGAAAAGAAAACAACAACAAAAACTAAAACTAAATAGATACCTAAGGGGGAAAAGTGTTTACATTGGAGGGTTAAAAATAAAAAGGAAAAATACACAAAGTTCAGTCTTTGTGTAAATGTGTCATGTCAGCACTGCGTATTATGGATTGTGAATAGCTGCAGATCTTGTGTAAAAAAAGAAGCAAATTTGAGGATAAAAGATTTGATGTAAAAGATGGGGAAAAATTGTTTACTTTAAGACTGCATACAGTTCCCTAACAGTGATGAACACACATATGTGTAGAAAATACACACACAAATCCCCTGTAACTGCCCTTAGGTTGTCGCACAGGAAGTGGTTTGAGGGTGTGGGAGCAACATGGTGTTGCTGCCACCTTCCTCCTCTCCAGCTGCTCAGATGTGTCTTGCTTAAGGCATCTATATGAGTTTAAACACATGGTGAGCCCTTCATCTGCGTTTTTCTATTGAGAAGCTGCTAAAACGCAGTGGTTTTGCCTCCAGAGTAATGCTGCTGTTGTACAAATTCATGTGACTGTGTTTATGTAATGTGTAATCAATAATGTTTGGAATTAGTGCAATGTACATAGGTCAAAACAACCTAAACTGTTCAGAGGACAGCTTTCTGAATTCATCATCTTCCTCCTGTTTGCATTCTTGATCTTGTTACAGTCACATGACCAGAAATAGGCGTGACTAAGATGAGCACATGCTGTGGCCAGATGGTGCTCTGTAACATCCCATTTCCAGTTTGCAATATACTCAAAACAAAATTAAAAACTTTATTTCTAGAGAACTTTTTCTGCATTGGCCACACAAAGTGCTTTACATAATAAAAACTGTTTCAGTGACAATAATACTGCCACACACCAAGTTATTGATTCAAAAACACACACCACATAATACTCAAACTGTCTATATAGTCTACATATGTGCCGCCTCTTTATTTTTTTACCTATCCCACTGCCTGCAATATGGCCTCCTGACTCCCTGTTCATCACTTCTTTAATTCACTTTACTTCTTACCTTAAGTGAGTCGAAGCAGGCAATCACTCGCCCGTTGTCCACCTGGCAGCTCTTGGCTGGATGAGCGAACTTGCACTCCTGGTCGGAGCGTGAGCACGTGCCCCTCTGGAACTCCCTGCATACTTCCAGCGTCAGCCACTTTGTGTCGCGCATATGTGCTATGTTTACTGCCATGGCAACACACTGCCGAAGAAAACTCTTAACAGAAATATGTTCGACCACAAATAAAGTACCTCTAGTGTTTTAATCCACAACTTTAGGGTCTTTTTTAAATTATTTGTTTGTGTTTTTACTATCTGTGATAAGTGGGGGAAAGCATTAAAAAAGAAAAGTTGCTGTTGATTGAGAGGGCTCTTTTTCCAAAGTGAGATGTAACAGGATTTTTTTTTCTTTGTGGGTGTTAATGGGTCATTTTACAAAAACAGTTGGTAAAGTGAGTTTCTCTTGGTTTGATTTTTATCCTACTTAGTAATTATTGCTTACACAACAGTCTCATCTATTACATTCCCAAGCAAAGATGGCAAAGAAACTGAGAGCCCTCTGATTAGGTGCAGTGAAGCAGGCAACCAAGGTGACAGTCTTTGTTGTAATCTGCTTCAGGAAGGTTAAGGACACTGAAGACTAAGTGGAGGCTTCGAGGGCTGAAGGCGAAGGTGAAAGGCAAGGTAGGTGAAATGCTGTGTGGGTGTGCTGGGCTGCAGTGGTAAGGCTGGTCAGCTGATGGTGAGCGTTTGGCAGCAGGGCCGTCTAGAGAAGAGCGCTGAGACTGGAACCCAGCTGCGTGGAGTGGATGGTGTTGATGAAGGAGGGAGGACCAGGTCAGAGCGTAGGCAGAGAGGAGGGTGTGGTTGCTGTCCTTGTACTCGTGTTTCTGTGGCAGCAAGCGAGCGAGGCAAGGGGGAGGGTGGAGCTTCAGCTGTAGAAGCAGGTCAAAGCTGCAGCAGACATCAGGGAAGGCACTTCCTCTGAGGAGAGAGTGGGATAGAATTCAGTGGAAGACGGAAAGATTAGTCTGATGATAAACACATAAATATACACAAAACATTTATGTTTGTCATTCCTCCTTTATCTGTCCCAGATGATTTTATTCAGCTACTTCATGCTACTGCTGCTCTTTGTAGCTGTGGAAATGACAAATATGTAAAAATGTCAAATATTCAGGGGAGTCAGCTAAAACAAATAAAACTTTCACCTTTCCCTTTGCTCTAAACAAACACGCTTCATCACACAAGCAGTTCTCCGACTCACAAAATAACACAAAGCAGCTATTCAGATCTCCTCTAGGTGACACAAAATGATCTTATCAAATTCTGTATCACTTGCCATCCAGTGAAGCAAAGTCGGCCATTGCTAATGCATTTAGAGGTGAACAAATGGAGGACAGTGAAAACAAGGGGGAAGTTAAGGCAGGGCATGAGGGAGAAGAGGTTAGTCATTTCCTTTCTTGTGAAGTCTTGTGAGTGTGGGGACCAATGAGATTTAGCAGAATTGCAGCAACATTCTGGGCTGAGGGCCAGGTGAGAGCAGAGGGAGGAGCAAACAGGAGACTGACCTGCCCACTGCTGGAGAAAGACAGACACGAACTGAGAAAATTGTTTATCTTTCTGTTTGTACTACATAGTATCCTGTAAATATATGATAAATAATCATGTATTTTGTAAAAGATCCAGTGGAAGTGTTCATAGTGTAGTCTGTTAAAACAAGAAATACAATTAAAACCAAAGATTTAGTTTTTTTTTTGCTGCAGCAACAATATCCTGTTTATTATGTCACTTTCAACAGTGAGGGGAAAATACATGGACTGTTTTTTTTCTGATTTTGTTTTGCTAACAGTTTATTTTTGGCATATCCACAGTACAGTTTTTACCAGGGCAATTTGCATGATTGGGTTCCCAGGGGTCTATTCTGCTCTTATCACACAGGCAGTGTGAGACACCACGCCCTACGTAAAAAAAATAGCTTTTCATAGAAAAGTATGTGCACCTTCAGCAATGCATCGTACCGCTGCTAACACTGCAACGCTCTATATCAGAGCCCTGCAGCAGAGCAGTTAAAGCATGAACATGGATATGAGCAGGCAACATGGATATACAGTATGTTTAGAGAGCGGGAGTGTGAGTAAAAGAGTGAGTGACTGAAGGGGAATACTGCATAATTTAACCTTGCATGACTCCTAACGTAACATTACTTCTACAGATGACCTTTGAAATAAAAGAAAAACTATTGACAACTGCTTCATCTGCCCTATCCAGACTGTGTATACCTAGGTAGCACAAACTCAACAGGAGCATGAGCTACCATGCCATGGATCATGTAGGCAATGGCTCTTTTGATGCAGAGATTTTTGTTTTTCTTGTTTGTTTTTTTTTTACAATATTTTTGCAAATAAAGCATTGTAAAAATGTTCTTTCCTGCCAGTTTATGCTTTCTTTTTAAGAGTAGTTTTTAATGCTTCCTGCTGGAATGCTTTTAATGATTTTATGCAGTGCACTTCTTGCTCAATGATTGCTGTTTCAGGCTCCAGCTATACGAGACCCTTTGTTGGAATAAGCCATACAGATGATGAATGGATGAAGGGATGGATGGATGAATGAAGGGGTAGATAGATAAAGGGATGGATAGATAGATGGATGAATGAATGAAGGGATGGATGAATGAAGGGATGGATGGATGGATGGATGGATGAATGAAGGGGTGGATAGATAAAGGGATGGATAGATAGATGGATGAATGAAGGGATGGACGAATGAAGGGATGGATGGATGGATGGATGAATGAAGGGGTGGATAGATAAAGGGATGGATAGATGGATGGATGGATAGATAAAGGGATGGATAGATAGATGGATGAATGAAGGGAT
>JBAMHV010000008.1:10937874-10980241 GCA_037177535.1 Pseudomugil gertrudae
TTTTATCCAAAGTGACTTACATATGATAAGCAGTCATTTTAACCATAGCTATTAACCTAACATGCATGTCTTGTGGGATTAGTAATCTAATAGATCATTTACGAGAAAACCTTTTTAAAAATGAGTGGCGTATCTTTGAAATTCATTCAGAAATGGTTTCGAATCAACTCTAATGCCTAAAAACGCTGAACTACCACTGCTTGTCATGGGCAACCACTAAATCTTGTTCATACTACTAAATCTTAACACTTCCAATTTTGTTATCCCATCCTCCACCCTACTGAACAAATCTTTCCACTTTAAACTTTCATATCATCTCATTGCTTTGCTATTTCTCAGTACTCTGTAAATGGCACTGGCTGGCACATGTGAACTCTCACTGTACTGACGAAACGTCGCAGAGCTTATTGTGCCAAACTCTGACAGCTCATCTGTCACTAAGTCTCCAAAAACACATTAGACTCACGTTACAGACCATCACAAAAACTGCAACAGTGGAAAATGTTGGGGAAAGGGTAAAAGTCTTGAGTTGGATTTTAAATTGACCACTTCACAGTAATTAATGTACGACACTGAAGACTGACAATAAAAATGGTGCTTCAAATTTGTTCCCATTTGGAAGCTGAATAGTTTGTTTGCCTTTTAATTTAAAACAATTTGCAACCACACATGCCTGCTTCAGTCTCTGTGGTTTTCTCCTAACTTCTCTCCATTTTGACATATTGGAGGGAAGCAGGTGCAATTCAAGATGTCAGATTTGAAATACAGAGAGAGGAAATAGCACACTGTCATGTTCCTATCACCACTGTGTGTTTCAAATAAAACACACAATTCAAGCTTGAAGCTTATCTTGGATACAAAAAAAAAGAAATGGAGGCATCTTTTATATACGCTTTCATTACTTTCATCTATTTTTCTGTCCAGATGCTGGAAGATACGGATGCCCGTTATTCTCTTCATACATCTTAAACTCACATACCTATGACAGCAAAGAGAAAAATATGTTTAATTTGATCAAAGAGTGACATCTTATGCATTTACTTGATGAGATAGTAAAAGTTTTTGCCCTTGTAGCTCTTAAGAAAGAATAAGTTCACCAGCTCGCGGTTTAAAGATGCAGTTAAACAAAAACAACACAAAACAACCGGAAACACTGAATATTGCAAAAGAAAAACAATCTGCTCAGGACGCCATTTTAAGTTACCAACATACATCAATCCTAGAGAAAGATTTTACGGACAGAAACTTTACCTGTGTGTCTGTCTATCGCTGACGTACCACTGGGACAGACAAAGCCACTTCAGCACAGGTCATGCTGATGCAATGCATTGTGGGATAAACTGACATCTTTATTTCTCCCTTCCTCTACTTCTCTCACTGTGCTCTCTCTCACACTCTCACACTCTCATAATAGCACCTTCTGCTTGGCAACGGCCATACCGCAAACGTGGTTTACAGCGAACCATCACTGTGCAACATCAAGTCTCCATGACAACCACTCCTTATCTCATTTGCATCGTCTGCTTGCATTATGTACTTATGCCAAATATGGTCACCTAGTTATTTCCCCGCCTCTTTCTAGATCCCCTTTTTATAACTTCCTCTTTACCTCCCTCTGTACAAATGTATGCGTATACTCTCTTCATTATGAACACATGCATAATCCACTGCAGTCCAATGCAACACATTTTTTTAAAAGAAGCTTTTAAATAATTAGATTTTGATGACATGGTTGGAAAGATGTGAAGTAGTTACAGGTGTTGCTGTACTGGACTACATAACAACATATAACACAATATAACAATGTCAACAAGAGCTAAGTCATTTAGTATTTTAACAGTAAATGTTACAACAAAAGCATGGTATAAGATAGCGACAGCATACTCGATGAAAGAATGTCTGAATGTTGGTGCACATAGACATATATGTCCACATATAAAAGTGTGACAGAGCATATGTGAAAAGAGGAAGAGCATGTGACATTCCTTCTGAGAGATAAGCATTGAAACAACCTAAAGAATCAGGAGGCAGGAGCTTGTCCAGTGGCCTTGGTGAGATACCCCCTTCCCATATCACAAATCTTCACTTACCCCTTAGTTGTTTTTCTGTGAGGACTGGTGCAACGTTGTCCCACCTCCTTTTCCTCCTCAAAGGACTGCGTCTATCAAGCTATCAGTGGAATGTTGAACCAGGCCCCTGGGGCCCACACACGCAGAAACACTCAGCAGCACTCAGCACCTGTCTCCAACTGCCAGCACAGAGAAAGAGACACAGTCAATCACACAGGGCAGCACAGCAAAGGGGAAAGAAAAGCAGAGTGGGTGGCAGACAGTTCATCAGCAAAATATACTATTAAAGAACAAGTTCTGTGTCACAGTCCATTTTCACTTGAAATAATGAATCATACTTTTTTTCTCTAAATTTTGTAAAATACTTGTATCATGATGGTTTTTAAAAAGTACATGCTATAAATTACACACGTTTAGAATCTAAAAAAATCACTTTCCTTTTAATTTGTAATTTCTTTTCAGACTCCCTAAAGCCCAGTGGTTCCAAAAAGCCAAGTTGGTTTTACCTTTCTCGCTGACATGGGGTCAGCTTGGCCTGGTCACTCTGGTCCTTTAAGTTCAAGCTGAGCTAAATAAGCCTCAGCCTGGCAGGAAGTCAGTTTGACTTTTTGAGTTTCACTTTATGGCTAAGCACACTGCTTTGAAGGGAAGTGGTGAGATAGATTTAAAACAAAACCAAAACTATAGTATCTTTCTGAAAACAGCACAGCAACAATCATTTTAATGTTTTTATGTTTAATGTTTCAATACTTTTTAAACCATACTGATAGACAATGGTGAAATTGAAAATAAAGTTTGAATGATGAGCTGGATGATAAATGGGTCAAGACTTCTTTTTTTTATAGAAAACTTAATCTTATCTTACTTTTCCTGCACTATACTGACCAAGGTTACACATTCTTCACTTCATTGCACAATAATGTGCAAGAACACACATAAATAGTTCAGTTTTCTTCAGTAATAGTCTGACAATTTCATACACAATCAAAAAGGTGCTCATTAAAAGATTATTCTATATGAAAAGATTTACATAAATTATGCATTTTCCCAAAACAACTGGTACCTTTACTCTGTTTCTTGTTCAGTCCATATAAAGAAGCTTAAATGGAAAAATAATTTTAAACTTATTTTTAAGTAAATTCTTTTTACCAGATTTAAAAGTACAAAAAACTAAAAAATAGATCATACCTAATACTTCTGCTCTTTGTTTACAGTAAAGTCACTCTGAAGTAAACTGATAATTATGTGATCTAAAAACACTAAGCACTGCAAATCCTTTAAGTGACGTTTCTATACAGTTCACTCAAAACAATGTGATGACTATCTTTATAGATATATCACTTTTAACCTAATGTGTTAGCATCAGCAGAAGCTCTGAGGACGCGCCCCTGCTCTGGGCTGAACAGTGTTGTGTCTCTAGGGATTGGAATCAATGAAACAAGGTCTAATTTTGCCTCCACTGCTATACAAGCTGACAGGAATCCGTGTCTCTTTCCATTTTTAAGGCTTCTTGGACATTGAAATATACTAAGGAGGTGAAAAGAGATGGAGAAATGTAGAAGGGTGATTTTTTTAAAAGGCACACTGATGGATTTAATACTCACTCAAAAAAAATTAAAATATGTAAATATTCTAACTACAAGTGAAGCTTCTCTCTCTGTAGGTTTACTTTTACCATTCAGTTTGGAAATGTTTACACCCATCTTATTACACCTCTCAGAAGATATCAGCTTTATTCTCTACCTGTCTCAGAGGATCTATTGTGTCACAACTTGCAATCGAATCAGTAATGAGGTGCAAAGACAAGCCTGAAAATAGCACATATATACTATCACTCAGCCAGGCCCTGACATGGTACCATATAATTTTTCATAACTTAAACTAAAGGCTGCTGGCCTGGGAGTGTACTTTCTCTCCAAACTCGCTGCATTTCATGTGACAGAGAGATACAATGCTCAGCAACACAGCTCCAACATTGCTCAAGCTATCCAATGTGATCATTATTCAATTTAGTGCCGTATTTGTAGTATTAGTGTCTTTATCTGTATTTTACCAGCTTGGTAAATACATAAAGAACTAATTAAATATCCCTATATATGTCTAATGACACATACACATAAAACACCAACTCTTGTATATTCATGTAAAATAATACATGTTTTTTCTATTAACTATGGCAACCAGTGTATTCAAAACAAATAGATTAAATAAGGATTAGTTATTGAGTCTGAAGTTTTCTTACATTCTAATATTTCTGCTTTGGTATGACAGTACATGCACTATAGAAGACAATGATCACATAAGCCATGGTGTGACAAACAGAATAGGATTAGCAACGGTTTTGTGTTTAAGTACCGTCTTTAGCTCCCATCTCCTATGGGGAGCACAGATAAATAAATGGCTGTCATTTTGCTGCGTGTGTGTGAAGCATCAGCACAGGCCAACTAAAATAATCCCATTAGTCCCATTATGTATATTAAGGAGACAAGGGTTTTGCATTAGCCATTAACTGGATTTCATTTATTTATTTTCTATACCGCCTAATGCATTTCTGGGTCACGTGAAAGCTTGAGCCAATCCTAGCAACTATCAGGTGAGAGGGAGGGTACACCCTGGACAAGTCGCAAGTCTATCACTGGGCCTTAATTAGATTTATATTAAAAATTTTACATGCAATGTTTTTCACTGAAAAAAGATAAAAAGCAGATTAACAATTCAGGGTAAGATCACAGTATTTGCAGAAACATAAGTTAATCCACTTGGCTATTGTTGGCCGTTTTTGAGACTTGTTTATGATTGATCCAACCCATTTGAAAACTAAATAGAAAAAATAAATAGAAAAAATAATCAAAAATCCCCAGAACTCTGAACACCTTGATTGTATAAAACATATTGCTGTTAAAGACTAAAGTAGTACACCTCCACCTCTGGAACTGTTTCAAGCATTATTGAGAAGCCTTTGCAACACTTTGAAAACCACTTCTCTAAACCATATTCAACCTAATATTAAACAATCAATCAAACAATAAGGGTCCTGCAGGGAAAGCAGCCTTTAGCCAACCAAATGAACCGTTTTTTTTTCAGTGCTGGTCATTTTGTGCCAGCTGCTCTGCATCCTCCATGGCAACTCGATGTTATCGGAGGTCGCTCACAACAACGTCGAGGCATCGGGTGTGAGGTCTGCCTCATGGTCACTTCCATTCTCCAGCTCTTGGGTCACACTGGAGAATGGCTCTAGTCGGGTCATCGGGGGAAGGCAGAAGACATGACCGAAACATATCAGGCCACATCGGGCTTGTGTGCACCAATGACCATGGAGAGCATTACCATTGGGAGCTTGCTCCTGATAGGCTCACCTCTGGCGAGCCGGTCTCCAGGGTAGGTTCCAAACAAACAAAGACCCCAGCGTGTCAGTACGTTGTGAGGTGGCAGTGCCATCATTCAACTATCCTACGGAGGGCTAACAACTCACCCAGGAAATATTCTTTTGTTACAAAACAAACCAGAGAAATGAGCTGTATAATATTAAACCCTGTTGTTAAATCCTTCCATCTAAGCTCCCAATTTTTATATGAGTTCAATGTTGAAGGGGGTGGGACCCAGTTCAAGCTTCCATACAGTGAGGAGCAAGGTATGACCCTTTAAGCTGACACTTACACAAATCTAGAGTTATCAATTAATATCATCATGCATGTTTTGGACTACAGAGCAAACCAACCAGAGCTATAAAAATAAAAAAAACCAGATGAATGCAGGTGCATGTAAGTGCTTCAGCTGAACCAGAAACACGCTTATTGTTAAAAAGGGTAGAATGATGCAGCCTCAGCCAGCTTCACAGAATATAAATATTTGTTTAGCAGCAACTTATCAAAGACTCCATCCATTTTCTATACCGCTTCATTTAATTCTGGAGCCTATCCCAGCAATCAAAGGGTGAGAGGCAGGGTACACCCAAAACAGTTCGCCAGTCTATCAAAGACTCAATATAATATTTTAAATGACTGATGAATTAAGCACAATTCTGGGGTCAGTGTAATACAAATTTTTTAACTAAAACACAATCACAGAGGATGGACCCATCAAATGATATTAGAAAGTAAATATGCCATTACCCAATATAAGTAAGTTTTATCACTGGGTTGATGGTAGGCATGGTGTTTTAATCACCAGTAAGATATTCTGTTAGTAACCTAGCAGTCAACTCAACATGGGACCCATTGTTATTCTAAGAACGTGCTAAAGATAATTATATTCCTTCTTAGTCAATCACATAAGGCCTTAAGCCATAAATAACAGACTGCTCCCCTATAGCGAGCACAAGTCTGTGTCAAAAAGTCAACAAACACTTTCTCCAGGAGCATGTCTTGCACGGCATTAAAACTGGTCTAGTTCAGATGAAGACAAAAAGCAGAGCAGAGAAGGAGAAGACTGAATTTTACATAAGAAAAGCAAGACAGACTGAAGTGGAAAAGGGAAACAAATGTAACCTTTCATTACTGTGCAGTGATGCAAGCGATTAAATGGAAGTGTGCTTCAAGCTATGTCATTTCACACTTTGCCAGAGGGCTGCAAAACTTAGAGATCTTTGTGTAGAACACTAAGATACTCACAGACAAGTCATTGGTCCATTTAAAAAGCTTATTCAAATTTATTGTATTACTTGACAAAAATCATGCTAATGTTAATAGCATATTCCCTCATCTAAACCATCTGCAGTCTAATTTTAAACTTTGTTACTTGGTCTTCTTTAGGTGTTTTTGCTACAGCTACAAGTGTCTGTGATGCAACTTAGTCTATGGGGGATTATATTTAGATTTTATGACCGATACTGAACTCTGACCCAAGATATTTTTTACGAGGGTGATTTAAGATGTTGTCTCGATAGCAACAAGTTGTTATTGGCCGGGTCACATTACGCACATCACATGGCTAGAAGAGGACATCAGTGCATTTGCATTTGCAAAAGTATTATGTTTGCAGCTTGTTTTATTAATTCATTGGGAAAACAATACATGCTAGACTTTAGAATCAAGTATCGACTCAATATCTCTGTTTTTGTGTATATCTTTACTTGAAATACACCAAAGAAGTCAAGTCACTGCTACTGTGATACAGATTACACTGTGACAGCTTTAACTTAGAAAAAGGGTATTATTGGTGAAAAACTATGTATCATTTTCACATTTTAAAACTGTCACACTGCATTTAAGAGATGCTATCACAGTTCCTTTAAAAAAAACAAAAACTTCCTGAAGTCTCTGCGTATGAACCTCAAAGATGTGTAAATTTCTTTAGAGCTAAGGAAACTGCATACAATGCTACAAATAGAGTAGCCTGACCTCCCTATTGGGATTCTAGTATTCCACATTCCCGGCCTCAAGGTTGGTGGTGGTGGCAAATTAAATTACTTGTGCTGTTTTGTTGTGTTGGCATCAAGTCAACTGCAGCTTGGCTAAAATGATGAGTGCAGGATTCTGAAGCTGCATTTGTCCTGACCTAGTGGTGTCATGTTTGCAAAGCAAGAAGCAGTGATGAAAAGGGCTAAAAATCAAAAGCAAAGTATTAAATTCTGCCTCTGTAATCACCTGCAAGAAAAAAATCAATGAGCTCTGCTCTTAAATGCATCACTTTATACTGCTGTCCTTCAGGCCAACCCTGCTGAAGAATGAAGCTTGACTATATTAGTCCAAATTTAGTTAAACTTGCAGTACAACACACAACCCCTGCTGGGCATTTTAAATATGACATGTAGCTAACAGAAATCATGTTTATCTTTATTGTCACCTTTTCTAATGTATATGTGGTAGATGATGTCCATTTCAGTTTATTTTATGGCAATTTTGAATAAACATTACACAAGTCATCATGCTAAGTCATCATTTTCTTTAGTCACAATGAACTTCTGTTATGTAAGCTGTCCGGATCTAAAGCACGTAGAGTTTATCTGCCAGCTGCAGAAAGGCTTGGTATCAGTAGATAAACGGTTTACACACCACTCCGTGGAATGGGAGGAACTTAAGGTATGCTGTATGGTGTCAAAACATGGTAAAAAACAGGCAACTTGTAAATACAGAGATGCATTTAGCTGTCAGATGAGTGTATCAAAGATCAAAGAACTCCTTCAACAAGCAACGTTTTGGACCAAACTATAAAGAATACCACGTTGTAAAAAATACATATTAAAAAGTTAGATACATGTTTTATCTTGCTCACAAACATTTTGCTGTAGTATCATTTAATTTTCCTGTAGTCTGTAATTTGGTTAGTTATATAAAAATAAACAAATAGAAATACTACGCTGACATCCTTGTGACATTTTAGTCCTCTGTGTTTGTATAAGATATTATGATACTAAAAAGTGTTGCTCCTTGCTATGCTTTTGGCTTCCTCTGGTGTTCACCAGTGTCAATGACAACTGTATTAAAATGATCATCTAAAATGACTAAAAAAAATCATTGAAATCAGAGGTGGTGTAGACTTGACAATTTAACCACAAACGTACATCGATTGATTAATCTGTATGTACAATGTCAGAACTACTGTACAATAGGGAACACCTATTTAATACTGCATATGTTATTGTATATGTTATATATGTCATTCTTATTGTAAATAATCACACGGCAACCATTTATACATACAATTACAAACAGCTTTTGCACTATGTGCATGTGTGTGTAGGTCAAAAAGTTTTATATACTGTATCTGTGAATCTTGAGGTGATACTTTTGTTATCACTTAGTCAGTGTATAAT
This sequence comes from Pseudomugil gertrudae, assembly GCA_037177535.1. Lineage (NCBI taxonomy): Eukaryota > Metazoa > Chordata > Actinopteri > Atheriniformes > Pseudomugilidae > Pseudomugil > Pseudomugil gertrudae. The sequence goes on from JBAMHV010000008.1 coordinate 10,946,698, forward strand.
TTAGGGGGAAAATTACAACTGTAGTCATTATAAAACTATGCATCTGAATATTACGGTTATTATTATTATTTATTAATATTTATTATTATTATTATTAAGCATTAAGCTAAATATATTTCTACTAAGAAATAGGAATTAAACTCATTTCTGAATTTGCCAATGTACGTTTTAGTCACATTTTGATGCATAGTCTAAATCTGAGTTTAAACACAATCTACATACCTACCAACCTCCTTCAAATACATTAGAAGGCAGACTTTCCTGTTCCGACAAACTCATTGTCACTTTATGTTGACAGAGAAGATAAATATTTAACAAGAGAAGGGAAAGTGGTAGGCATCAAATCACTAAGAAGAAACAAGCCTAAGACCAAGTGCAAGCATGTGACCCTCACCTTCAGCAGCCGGATGACAGAAGAGGCGAACGCTTTTGATCCGCTGGGTGGTTATTGGTTCAACCTAAAGGTAAACTTGGAATAAATTAAGCATGTGTATGTTTGAATCAAATGGGCGTTTGTGGGAAGCTTGGATGTCTATAAGAGAGATTTAAATGGGGTGAAGGTAACAGTGGTCAGCACCATGGACAGCAACCAGAGGCTCATCCAGGTGATCAGTGCAATGCAAATGGAAATCAGAAAGTTAAAGCTGGAGAATATGGGCCTGCGAGGAAAAGCTGGAGCACATCTCAGAAAGAATGCAACAGTTCCCACAATGACAACAGAGTGCAGAAGAGGTATAATTAAACTGTATAGTAACACAATATTTGTATTTATTATGATTATTTATCCAGCAGAGTATTTTAAATGGCTTGCACAGTCCTGAAAGAATGCAACTGTAATATTATATTTGTTGATTTTGCTTTATAGTATTTAGGTTTTTGATCAAATATTACCCTATCTTAATTCATTTAGCTTTTCATATAGGCAATTTAATATTTTTGTGATATTACTATTTGAGATGTATATTTTCAGTGTAAACACAGCTTTCTAAATGGTAAATTCACATTATTCATATTTTTCTACCTCTTCTCCAGAGAGCGTCGTGATGACAGTCAGAAGATACTCAGTCTACCAGCCAGTGGTCAGCTGTGAACATGTCCAAGTTAACAAGAGTGAAATGTGAACTTGAACACCGTAATGCTAACATTATTTTTTTCATCACTGAAACAAAGGCAGCTAGCTTGGCTACTTCTTTATTCAATCCAGTGGTGAAATAAACAATAAAAAAAAAAACTGTGGTGCTAACACATAGTCTGTTTGGATTTTTTTTTTCATTGTGTGTCTTAAATATACGTTTTTTCTGTGGTAAACAGGTCATATAGAAAATTTTTAACAATAGTTAGCTGAAATGTCAAAAAAATAATTTCCACCATTTGGCTCGAGCGAGGTCAGCGGTTTATCAACCTGTGGAATGCACATGTCAGTGTTGTGACTTGTAATTCTCGCGAGATTTCTGGATTGCGCAGTGGAGAAGTCGGCCGCCATCATTGGATACAAGCTAACGCTAGCTTAAAACCCACTCTGGATAGCGAGAGACAACATAACAAACAGAGAGCGTCCTAATTTCTATGGGGGGAGGTCATTGAGTTTTGTATCGCGTTCCTGGCGCAAAAAGCAAACCAGCCGTTGCCTTTCATGTAGCCTTAAGTCAACTTAGTACCGAAAGTCGTTTCTAACTAATCATGTCCAACCTCAAAGGCGGCACCAAGAAGGACACCAAAATGAGGATACGAGCCTTTCCCGTAAGTATTTATTGGTTCTGAACGTGTCAAGACACAAAGTTTAAGATTCTGGTACCGGAGATGACAGTTATTTATGCTAACAGCTGCTAGCTAACTAGCTGTTCTAACTACCAAAGACAGTATTAAGTGATAAACTGCTACTACCTGGACAAATGGTCCTGGCTCATTAGTTGCACATTAGTTATGTTATTTCTTCTATTTATTTAGTTTCCCTGTTTATCGAATGGAACGTATCACCGTTTGTTATGAACCAATGTTAGCATATGAAAAGAAACTTCTCCAGTGACCAGTAGCAGATAAAAGCTAGCTTAGTATCGGGCCTATTGGCTGAGTGGACCTTTAAGTTTGAGTCGGTCAGCAAGTAACATTAACCTTATAAAAACACTTCTTAAAGAAGTTGATCACACATTTATGTCGGTTTGTGGTAACCTGAAGACAGTACATTGTTATTTAGTATTGGTTTGGCAGATATGACATCTTCACATCGGAGCGAGACACCTAGAGTAAAATCAGCTGTAAACGTTGACGTTATCAAATAGCTACTACTTTCTGGTATCGATGACACTCAGTACCTATATTAAATATTAGCTACAATGTATATATCCTGTGATCTGAAAACGGATAAGTTGTCATACATAGTGGCATTTGTCAAATTACCATGTAGTTTCAAGCTCTCTATATTTTTGTATTTAAACTAATAGAATGAACTTGATTAAATTAAAGGGGCTAAGTTCTCTAAAGTTCATAAATGTGTTCATGTTGTATTTAGCTTCACACCTAAGTTTTCTATAAAGGTTATCCTTATTTTAAAAATGAATTCAGATCACTATTATTACTCTACGTTTTCAGTTTTGTTGACTTGCATACTTTTTTAGTGATTAGTTATGTTTTCATTTATGAGGAAAAATGATTTCCAAATGAGATGGCATGTTTACGTCACTCTTTGCTTACCTGATTGACAAGCAGTCTTCTCTTTGGGTTTGAAAACTATTCAGCAGCTAGGTGTCACAATTAACTAATAATTATACATAATACAATACATGCTAGACTTTAGAATCAAGTATCAACTCTTCACTTAATATTATGTTTCTTTTTAGCTGCTGAAAACAGCGAGCTGAAACTAATTGAGGCCCTTATGTCTAAATATGAATATGAAACATGAAATTAAAAAACAATCAACTTCCATCAGAAAAGAAAATTGACTGATAGGATCTACTTATTTCTCTATTACTCATGCATAAGCTAGCTAAAGTTATTAAAAGCAGCAAGGAAGAGTATATCTATAAATGGAAAGGAAATATTTAATAGAGAGATTAAATTTTCTTATGTATTGTATTTGGAGCAGCCATATTTTTCAGGTGATTTTTATATGCCAGAAAATAAAATAAAGTCACTCATTGCAAATAAAAGCTACCAATCCAAAAGTTAATTATGAATTTGTATCATAAATTAAAAAGTGCAAGTTATGGTTTTACATAGTTTTTTTTTCCTCGCTATGTGATTAGTTTTTTAATGCTTCATTATTTTTGCATGATTGAAAGAAACTATATAACTTGTATATCTGCTGGAGGTATAACTGTTTTAAACATGGTTTCTGGCAAGGAAATATGTAATTGATTTGCTACTGCATTCAATCTTCACATACATCAGATTATAAAGAAATTAAACTGTATTTTCTGTTTTACAAAGTTATTCTTACTTCACATGTAAAAATTGTGTTTTAAGAATATATAATTATTATTTGACCAAACTGTCTATAATGTAACATCCATTTTAACAGTGGTATTACTAATTTATTGCCTCTGTCTCCCACAGATGACAATGGATGAGAAATATGTGAATAACATCTGGGACCTTCTTAAAAATGCCATCCAGGAGATTCAGAGAAAGAACAACAGTGGGCTGAGTTTTGAAGAGCTGTACAGGAACGCCTACACCATGGTGCTCCACAAACATGGAGAGAAGCTCTACACGGGCTTGAGGGAGGTCGTCACTGAACACCTTATTAACAAAGTAAATGGAGGGTTTTCTATTCAAAACTTCTCTCATTTTAATTATGTCGTCATAGCAACAGTTAATTTGTAAAAGAGATTTATTCTCAATAAACTGATGTTTATAAGTCAGAAGTAGATTGATATTGTTGTTTTTATGTTTTCAGGTACGAGAAGATGTTTTAAACTCTTTGAATAATAATTTTCTGCAAACGCTGAATCAGGCCTGGAATGATCATCAAACTGCCATGGTTATGATCAGAGACATCCTCATGTACATGGTGGGTATTCTGTTGAGAGATTTATGAGTTATATCTAAATTATTTAGCAGTAAAGGCAATCATTTCAAAGCAGTTCATCTGTAAACCAGGAGCAATTCTGTCAAATGTGAATTAATGTGTTTTGTTTAATGTGTTTTACTCTTTTTGTTCACCAGCTCTCTCCAGTATTCTGTTCTGAGTATTGATTTTTGTGTTGCAGTGTATTTATGGACTCAACAATAAGGCTTTGTTGCCATATTTATTTGTTTTGTTGAAAAACTGGCAGGGCAGTTTGTTTTACCTTTGCCAACAGCAAGTACCAAAGGTGTGGGGTTATGTGTTTGGGATTGAGCCCTTGAGAAAAACCACACATGCGGGCTAAACATCAACACAGTCTTTAAAACAAGCTCCGGAGTCCTCGTGAAGTTCTTTTTATTTTATTTTTTTTTAAATATTTTACGTTGTCCTATTCTCTTTAACCCCTTGAAGTTAATTTTTTTTAAGTTAGACAATCTAAAGTTGTCCAAGGTCTGTACTGTAAAGCAGTTGTCTGCCATTGCAAAGTAACTTCGGATTTACTAACTTAGTGTGTAAAACATTACAGATAAGCATGAGCTAAAAAGATAATCGGTTCTATTCCAAATGCCAAAATCAGTCCCAAAATCCTGTAGATATTAATACATATATTGAGAGAAGGTCAAACACAAAGACGAGAACTTTTAGATACTATTTTTTTTCTGCCATTTGTGATAAAACACCTAAAATATTGAAATATTGATCCTTAGTTGAGGTGACTGCTTATCTAAAACAAACACTATAGACTTGCCCTTGTTCAATTAACAATGTCACTTAAAAACAAGCATGCCAACTTGTTAAAAAGATATTTTATATTTATTGTTTACTAGTTCTGTTGACATTTGACAACCCTTCACACCCAGTGTGATATAAAAGATGTCAAGTGGTCTGCCATCTTTGTGTTAAAAGAAAAATACAAGTAGTTTCTTTCCTTAGCTTGTTGTTACTTTGTTTCTAGATAGTCCTAGCTTCTTATTTCATTAGTTCCCAACAGCTTTACCCAGGCAAAAATTATTGATTTAGCTTGTTTCTGGTTGCCTTGTAACATCCATACGCACACACACACGCACACACACACACATAAAAAACTATTATACACATTTACAGGGTATAAACTAATATTTATCTCAACTAGAATTGTGAAAGATAACTTGTTACTTAGTGGTTAAAAATGAGGGCACCTCCTTACCTAAATGTGTGTTCCTTCTGTTTAGTGCTTTAACCAAAGTTTTGTCTTAAAGTAATTAGCCACTCATCACTTATTTAGTTTTATTTTCTAATAATTGTATAGACCACCTGCAACTTGACAGTGAGAGCATGTAATGAGTCAGATTATAGTGTTTAATTATATACATTTAGTAACTTTCCATTGTCCTCTTTTACAGGACAGGGTGTATGTACAACAAAACAATGTGGAGAATGTCTACAACCTTGGCCTCATCATATTCAGGGACCAGGTAGTTCGCTATGGCTGCATTCGAGACCATCTGCGGCAGACTTTGCTAGACATGATTGCACGGGAGAGGAAAGGGGAGGTTGTGGACAGGTATACACACCTTGTTTTTGTGTTGCTTGTCTGGGTAGCACTCAGTGCTATTAAATGTTAACTGTAATAATGTTAATTTTATAATTCTGGTACTACAGTTTCTGTATTTTTATATATAAAGACCACTGTCAAATCCAACACTGTCCATGCTCCAAGTAATTTTAAAGTGTAAAAAGTGCAGCACAGTTTTCACCAATTTGGTGGAAGGTCATAATGACCTGTAGACAGTCTGTAGGCGAGTAGCTAGCTCCACCAACTGCATACCTAAATGCTGAGACACCTTAGAAAAATATTTTTTACTGTTTTTTATTTGTCCACTGTTAACTCCAGGGGGGCCATCAGAAACGCCTGCCAGATGCTGATGATTCTTGGCTTGGATGGGAGATCAGTATATGAAGAGGACTTTGAGGGCCCGTTCTTAGACATGTCAGCTGAATTCTTCCAGGTGAGGTTATGCTTTATTTAGTCTGCTTTCTGAAAGTCTTGACAATAAAATGAAAAATCTGACCTTCTCAGATGGAGAGCCAAAAGTTCCTTGCAGAAAATAGTGCCAGTGTCTACATAAAGAAGGTAGAGGCCAGAATCAATGAAGAGATTGAACGGGTCATGCACTGTCTGGACAAGACTACAGAAGAGCCTATTGTAAAGGTTGTGGAAAGGGAACTCATTTCTAAACACATGAAAACTATTGTCGAGATGGAGAATTCTGGCCTGGTCCATATGCTCAAGAATGGCAAGACAGAAGGTAAAATAATTGCTTAATTGCTGTTTTTATTTAAATTCTCTCTGTAATTAAAGTAAAAAGTATTCTTGACATCTGAGATTGTTTCACATCCTGTTCCTTTCAGACTTGGCGTGCATGTATAAGCTGTTTAGTCGAGTGCCAAATGGCCTGAAAACAATGTGTGAATGCATGAGCTTTTACTTGAGGGAACAAGGGAAGGCTCTGGTGTCAGAAGAGGGAGAAGGCAAGAACCCTGTCGACTATATCCAGGTACAATAATCTGTGTCAGAAAACACAGCATTTAATGACCAAAATAAGTTATGAAACCTGCTTAAAGTTACGAGACCCACTATGTCATATAATATGATCTCTTTTTGTAAATCTTTTCTCAACAGGGTCTATTAGACTTGAAGACACGATTTGATCATTTCCTTCTGGAGTCTTTTAACAATGACAGACTCTTTAAACAAACCATTGCTGGAGACTTTGAGTATTTTCTCAATCTGAACTCCCGTTCACCGGAGTACCTGTCACTCTTCATTGATGATAAGCTCAAGAAGGGAGTTAAAGGGGTATGTGACCTCTTATGACCCACCCCTCTAATTCTTTAATTGAACATTGTGTCATTATGTTTAATTTTATGTCTTGTTCATCAGTTGACAGAACAGGAGGTGGAGTCGATTCTTGACAAGGCCATGGTATTGTTCAGGTTCTTGCAGGAGAAGGATGTTTTTGAAAGGTATTACAAACAGCATCTGGGTCGTCGACTTCTCAGCAACAAGAGTGTTTCAGATGACTCAGAGAAGAACATGATCTCTAAGCTAAAGGTAAATTAATCAAACTTAAGACAAGTGTGTTTGTGTAGCTTTGCATTGTAGTCATATCTTTAATGGCATGTACCTATGATTTTTTTTTTATCAAGTTCTTATACAGACAAAATATGTGTAGCTTATGTTTCTCTTTCTGCCTTGCAGACAGAATGTGGCTGCCAGTTCACCTCAAAACTGGAAGGGATGTTCAGAGACATGAGCATCTCCAACACTACTATGGATGAGTTTAGACAGCACATACAGACCACATCGGTAAGGTGGACACAAAAAAAACACCTTGTGTTGGGTCGTATTGCTTTGAGGTGGAGTCGGTTATCAAACAAGAAATATGAAAACATTTTCTAAACAAATACCTTTTTTTTTTTTTAAGTATTCTGTATACAGCTCATCACATCAGATTACAAACAAAAACAGTGCTAGCCCAAGCAGCAACATCGATTTTACAATATTTGGGATACTATAGCTTTTTGGTTTTGATATATCCAATCCTAGGACTTAAAGAAAACTGTTTTGATTTGATACATTTTAAAACTATTTTAAAGACAATCAAAATATCAAACTGGCCATGTTCTTGGTAGTGTCAGAAAAATCTATTACTACATTTTTCCTTCAGTAATCTGGATCTTTTGTCTTTTTAATCATTAATAGATCAACATATTAGAGAAGGTAAACAACTGCTAGGTCACCGTTATTTTTAAACTGACTGGTGTTTAGTTATGTTTGAAAATATTTGGAGGGGAATTAAAAACGACTTCTATATCCCCTTTTCAGGCATCTCTGAGTGGTGTGGATCTCACTGTAAAGGTCCTCACTACTGGCTACTGGCCTACACAGTCTGCAACCCCTAAATGTACAATCCCCCCTGCTCCTAGACATGCCTTTGAAGTTTTCAGGAGGTAATGCTTGTTAATTCATGCAAATGCTTTGCTACACAGAGAAAGTATGTGTTACATCTCTTATAGTTTCACCTTGTTTCATTATTCAGGTTTTACCTTGCTAAGCACAGTGGCAGACAGCTGACACTACAGCACCACATGGGTGGCGCAGACCTAAATGCAACTTTCTATGGAGCTGTTAAAAAGGTTTGCATAAGCATTGTAATGATGCATTTTTATCTTAGTCGTTAGATGGCAACTTTGTATTTTAAAGTAGTGTAACAGTTTTGCTTTTCTACATCTTCTGCATCTACAGGAGGATGGCTCAGAATTGGGAGTAGGAGGAGCCCAGGTCACAGGTTCTAACACTCGTAAGCACATCCTGCAGGTTTCCACCTTCCAGATGACCATCCTCATGCTTTTTAACAACAGAGAAAAGTTCAATTTTGAGGTCGGAACACAGTGCAGCCCTGTTTTCTCTCTCTTATCATCCCTAAGAGACAACCCACCTTAACAAAACGATCCCTAATTGTGTCCCCTGCTTCAGGAGATTCAACAGGAGACGGATATTCCAGAAAGAGAGTTGGTGCGAGCCTTGCAATCTTTGGCCTGTGGTAAACCCACACAGCGGGTTCTCACAAAGGAGCCCAAGTCCAAGGAGATTGAGAACGGGCATGTGTTTACAGTCAATGATCAGTTTACTTCCAAGCTGCACAGAGTTAAAATACAGACAGGTGAGCAAAATGTTTATTATACACAAGTTAGGTTTTATTAACATGATGAGCAAGCTGTTGTAAAATGAGTGTTGTGATAATAACATAACAATAATGGGAGTTTTTCTGTTTTTATTAAAACACTGACTCAATCCCTAAGTCCCCTTATACAGCTTACACACAGGGCTGTGTGAAACCATGAAGTGTGTGACGTAAGTGGATTGTTTAGCCCTCAAACAGTGAGAATGCAACACTCCATGCTGTGGACAGTCAGAGCAACAGCAAAAAGAAACAGAAAGGATCCTTCAAATTTGAGATTTTCATGTTTCCTGGATGCTTGTCACACTGACAGAAAATAGGAAAAGGTTTAGAGAAACTAGTTAGTGTGCTAGCTGACCATATGCAGAAGTTTGAGTTGATGGAATCACAATTAGCAGCATTCATGTGTTCGATTGGGGAACAAAGTAATCGACTTGTGGAATCACTTAAAATAATATAAAGTATATTGTAGATCCTTTAATTTAATAGCTGGTGAACTTATGTTTCAGGGATAGTATAGATAATGAGGCAGCTGGTGCAGTTTCAAAAGTTATGACTGTTTCACTAATTCAACTTCACATTTAATTAAATTTTTAAATAAATATGCCGATATCTAAAGAATTTGTTGCCCCTGTGATGGACCGGTGACCCATCCAGGGTGTATCCTGCCTCTTGGCTGTTCATTTGATAGGCTCTATTTTCTAGCAGGCCTGAATTGGACTGAAACCACTTGGTGAAGGGTTAGTGTGTTTGAGATTGAGCCCTCGTTTTTTTGTTTTTTGTTTTGTAAGCTGCATAACAGAAACGAGCCTTAAGGTGGCACCAGACGTTTTCTTTTTATTACCCTACATCGCTTTGAATCTCATGTTTTACCTGTAACTTACTTTACTAGTTGCTGCCAAGCAAGGAGAATCAGACCCTGAAAGGAAAGAAACACGACAGAAAGTGGACGACGACAGGAAGCATGAGATCGAGGCAGCCATTGTGCGAATCATGAAGTCAAGGAAGAAGATGCAGCACAATGTCCTGGTTGCAGAGGTAAGAATCTTCCATGCAAGTCTGGTTCATTATGGATTATTATTAGTCAGCTTAATCTCTCCCATTACTACTAGATGACATCAGAAATAATGTGACGATGTGTAAAAAGCGATCTTTAATGTTACACAGATAAGAGTTCTTGTAAGTTTTGTTACTTTGTGTCTACAGGTGACTCAGCAGCTCCGAGCACGGTTTCTTCCCAGCCCTGTTGTAATCAAAAAGCGTATAGAAGGACTAATAGAAAGAGAATACTTGGCGAGGACACCAGAAGATCGTAAAGTGTACACCTATGTTGCATAGACTGTGGACTCTGGACAACAGTTGGAAGAAATTGGATGGAGGGAATTGGACAGGTCTTCTTTGGACAGTTGTTACGCATGGACTGGAAGTTTATTTGAAAAAAAAACACTGGGAACCTGACCTCTTTCCCTGCAAAAACACAGTAAACCTACATAAATGGGAAGAAAAAAATCTTGACACAGGAAAATAGAAAACAGAATTCAGTGGGTCTTCTAGGTGATTTCTGAATCGGGCCCAGTCTTCCTGTATCTGTGAGTTTTAATGTGGGTGGATCCAGCTTCAAGCTTTTCACTGTTTTACCCTTGTAGAGATCAAACTTGCAAAGAATCCCTTGGGAAAATGTGAATGCAGCACATTATGAAAAATATTTTGTTTCAATACTGTATAAAAACAATAAAATTATTAAAAACATGTGGATTGTTACAAAATAAAGATGAGTATTGTTGCTCTAGTTTGTCATAGAAATGCTTTGCCATTATTTACATGCATCCTTAGAATGAAATACATCCGTAGTAAGTTTCTTTTCTTAATCTGGTACTTGTGCCTCAAAATGAGTAAAATATCAAATTTTCTGTACTGTTCCCCAAAAGGATATTATTGATAGATAATATGGGGGGGACTGGAGCCAATCCCAGCTGACATCGGGCGAGAGGCGGGGTACACCCTGGACAGGTCACCAGTCCATCACAGGGCCGACACACAAACAACCATGCACATACACACACGTCTATGGACAATATACAGTCACCAATCAGCCTATCCCCAATGTGCATGTCTGTGGACTGTGGGAGGAAGCTGGAGAACCCGGAGAGAACCCACACGAACACGGGGAGAACATGCAAACTCCACACAGAAAGGCCACTGTTTGGAACTCCCCCAGCTGAGGCTCGAACCAGCAACCTCCTTGCCGTGAGGCCACAGTGCCGCCCTTGTTTTAAACTACATCCCGTCTTAATTAGGGTTGTATTTTTTTGTGATTTAGATACAATTATGTGCAGTTCAAATGGGTTAAATGTCCATTAAGCAGCTACTACCAATAAAATATACACCCCTATTTTACATGTTAAAACTCAGCTTTCATTTAATCATCTTGCAAGTGAGAAAGTTATAGACTTAAGTGTATAGATACCTGAGCGTTGTGTACAATAATGCAGAATGTAACATTTGCCACCTTTATTTGCATTTACTATTTAATAGATTATCAGAGATTTCTTGTTCAGATATGTTGGAAATGAACAAAGTAAAGTTACGCTTTTTATGATTGTAACAACCTCCTGTGTCCACAACAGACGATGTTAGTCCCACAGATATGGACAAAGAGTCGCATTGAAATCGCACTAATGCTTTTTCTGCTTTACAATTTTAACTAAAATAAGTTACAACAGTTCATATTTTCAGAGCAATCCTGAAGACAACAGACAGTGATGTCTGAAATACACAATTGTTTATAAAAAAATCATTTAGTAAGTTAGAGAATGCATAAGACCAAATATGACAAATAGGTTACCAGTCAAAAGTTTAGACACACCTCCCCACTGGATTTAAAGTGTCCAAACTTTTGACTAGAACTGTACATTTCATGGTTGCGGAAGCTCTCGTGAGAGTAGCCGTATATGATCCTAAACCATTTCAAGTCCGGATGAGCCCGGAGGACCTTTAAGATTCAAATCAGGCTGCAAATTAACAGCTTGGGCCAGAGTCTCCAGCTGAGTCATGAAACTTTGAATCTCCTCAGCAGAACTGTGAGTCCAAGCCAGAGGGAGGTGATCAGGAACAGGCTTCCGATCTGCAACACAAATAAACTATCAGAGAGGTGAAGGCATGTGATGGTGGCGTCTGAGCTCACCAAAGAAAGCTGAAGAAAAGTGCAGGTTTTCTCGTTTATCTGGGAGAAGCTTGCATGTTTTGCTCTCCTCACCTTGAAAGAACTGCCCGCTGCATGTTCTTGAGGCAACTCTTGACAAGGCTAACCACACAACAGTGTCGGCTCCCTGCTCTACAGACCGCAGCCTGTCACCCATCATCTGGTGGAACTGAGGCATCGATGTAGAAACAGCTGGACAGGGAGAAACTAAATCAGCTGCCATTAGAGGATATGGGATATCAGAAAAAAAAAATCTATGGTTGTGCTAAACATAAGATAAAATATTTAAAATAAATGCATGTTTACTCAAATCCATCAAATGTTTAGGTATTTTTTGTTCGAATAAACAGATAATACGACTGCTTTTTCTTTATTTATTTCAGTCAAGTTTGTATGAACAATTAAATAACCAGAAATAAGAATCTGTGTAAAGGAAATACTGTACATATCTAGTTTATGTAAATTAATCTAAGTTTTCTTTTCATTGGGATGTATATATCTAAATGGATACATTGTGCGTATGTATTTAGTTGTGTTCATGTATATGTGATTTAATGATTTCATGATAATTGGTGGGAATTTTTTGGTATTATCACCCATTTAAAAAAATTCAAACAGAAAAAAACATTGAAATTATTTTAAAACTACGACTTTTAAAATTAAGAAACTATAAAAATATAAAATATATACACTGAATTTCATTAAGTGATCCTTCCTCCTTTCAGATTAGACCATAATCTCTCTCCTGTGAGTGTGGCAGATTGTTGTGACTGTCGCCCTAACAAGAACACTGAGGCGCTTTCCCTGTAACAAGCATCCTCACCAGTAATCCAAAGAAGCTGATGCACATAAAACAGTGACCAGGAAGACTTAATGAGGAGTCAAAGGATCAGAAATGAAAGAGCTTCTGAATAAAGGGGTATTAGACAGATGGAAGTCTGGGAGCAAATTATCATAATGTGTTTTCAATACTGTCATTTAACTTCCAGCCTTATTTTACAGATAGCAGCCATGTCGCAAGGACTCTGTTGTAAAGCACTGTGAGTAACTTTTGTTTATTGTAAAGGGTTGTATAAATAAAATGTGATTAACTAACTGGGATAGCTCTCATACTTTCCTTCTTAGATCTTTCTTAACACCTTATCTAGTAGCAGGTCCACATGATGTCACCCCTAAGGTTCAGAAAAGCTAAGTTGGATTCTACAACATCTGTTCAACATCAACCTTTGTCAGAAATGTTTTTCTGTGCTGTGGAGGACTTCCTGTTATGTTTATATAACTACATTAAAGAATATATCTTAAACACTAACAAATCTATTATTCTAAATTTTACATCATGTAAGTTAGTCCTAGAGAGACTGTTACTGATTCACTTCAACAAGCAAATGAACACCTTCTGGAGCCATCACAGTTTGCTTGTCATAATAGGCTTAATTTTGAGGACTTCAACATCTACTTGCTCCAGCGAGCCCACTCACATCTGGACAAATCAAGCAGCACTGAGAAGATACTTTTAACACAACTCAGCCTGCACTGTCATGTGTCAAAAAAAACCCAGATGGATATAACCACCTGGATTTATTACTGCCTAACAAAATGGCCAACTTGTGAGACTGAAAGGTTATCTGACATGGTGCTCACTATGGGCACCAGAGGCAAATTGAACAACTGATTAGGAATGCTGGTTCTGTGTTGGGAATAACTGGGACTGCTTGAGGTAATTGGAAGGAAAAAATGCTGCACAAGTTGCTCTCGACAAATCTTCACACCCTCCACACAGCACAGTGAGAAGAAAAGACAATGTGTTTAGAGAGAGGTTTCTTCTAGTATGCTGCAAAAAAGAAAGGCTAAACCTTCCAGACAATTATTTTTAACTTTATAAGATGGAACTAATCAATTTTAAAGCACATTTTTATCAAGTTTTGTATTTTGCTCTAATTTGCTCTTATTATTTCTTAAAGGTATTTAATTTTGTTTAAACTCCTGTGGGGATCCTCCATGCTGGTGTTGCTGCCTTCTTGGTCTGGTATTGCTGCCATAGTGACTGCCCCAGTCTGGATAGCACGGGGACCATCGCCACGACATTAAGGCGGCATTATGGACCCGGGTCTACCTTGACCTGGGAGCTGGGTGGTGCAGCCTCTATGGACATAGGGGTGCTGGCTCATGGTGTGGATAATATTATATTATATCATTGTTTTCCCAAATCAACATCAGTACCAAACCAGATGTTTTTACTTTTCTTTCCTTTTTATAAAACATTTTATTCACTAATAGGTAAATAGTTTCAGTTAAGAGACAAAAGTTAGAGAGTCATGCCTGGGTGTCAGTGAATTGCTATGTTGTCTGTTTGGGTGTTTTAATTGAAGTCATTTTTATCATGTAAAGCACTTTGTGTTGCCTGTGGCAGAAAAAGCACTTTAGAAATAAAGTTTAATTTGATTTGAATTAAAGGGAATAAATAGAGTCTTATCCATCTTCCTGGGGCTACTTGCAATCATGCTCCACCTGGAAGTGTTTTATAACACACACACACACACACACACAGATCTGCATGAATCTGTGTTCTCAATACAATAATTTCTGTTTTCCAGTGATAAGATGGGTCTCACTGATGAAAAGTTACACACACCCTCTTTCTCTCTATTTTATAGGAGATCCTGTTGAAACGGTACCTTTTGTATCCACCCAGCCTGGATGCATGACAGAAAAGTGAATGATCGGATTGGCTTCGGCCCACTGTTGTGTCAGCACCACCTGCTGTCTCTGAAAAGAAATAACACATTGTTGTCTTTGTTCAGTAATAACATCTTTCTGTCTTTCATTTCTCATAATCAATACTGAATGTATTTGTTTAATAAAACAAGCCTTTGGTATTAAATCCAATTCTAGATGCTGAAATGACAGCATTCTACTCTGCATCACAGCTTCTTATTCTACCTTGTTCTGTGCATAAGCCATAACTCCATCAAAGTAGCCATTCTCTGACTGTAAGTCATCAGTTTGAAGTTTCTGAACCAGCATGCCCCCTGAGGACACAGTGATCTAACAGACAGGGAGACAACAGCTACACCAGTGTTCTGAAACAACAACCACTGCACCACAGACAAAAGTAGCCTTATGCGGTCCACGTGACCGCATAAGACTTTATTGTGTTCATTTGTGCACACAATCATACCACTCTGGGGTCCCGGCTCTTCTGCAAAAGTGGTATGAGAGACTGTGTGAGGATGTACACCCCTTAAGAGATGAGAAAACACAATAAATTAGAAAAGCTTCCTGAATATGAAGTTTTCTGACTATTAGATCTTTTTCTTACCCATGGTATTGGTAGCAAAGTTCATCTCCATTCCCTCTTCATTAAGCTCCCTGTTGTGCACCATACACCCTGCATTATTTATCTACCACAGCATATAACAAAGTCTGATTAAAATAAGCATTTGTAAGTCATTTTATTTGACACAGAGTAAAGGGGATGAGTGATGCCTACCAACACATTCAGTGATGAATGCTGCTTCTTGAAGGCATCTGCAAACTCCCAGACTTTGCGTGTTTGGGACATATCAAGTATGTGGATGTATACCTCCTAGTAAAGCAAGATGATATTGGGATTTGTTTGTTCTTTCTGGAGTTTAGTGTTTTTATATCTAACACACTTACCGTGTTCCCGGATTCACAAACTATGTCTGACCTGGCTTCCTCTGCTTTGTCTTTGTTCCTACACACCATGTGGACTGTCCCACCTGGAAACAAAAGTGCTTATTTCCTATCAGAATACATGTACAGCATATGATAGAGCATCACCTCCCAGCATGTACCTCTCTTGGCTATAACCATGGCTGTTGCTTTTCCAATTCCACTGTTGGCTCCTGTGATCAAAAAAGATCGTCCCACGACTGACACTTCCAGATCCTTGGGCTCAAAGTTTTTGGATGCTGCGTCATATCCCTTCCTAAAAGCACACAGCAAACATACTAGCCTAACTGATAATTATGTTACGTTAAGAGAGGATCGATCAGCTTAAGAGGTAGTTCCAATGTTGGCACTAGCCTTCAACTCTAGCCGGCATGTGAATGCTATTGTCAAGAGCTGTCAATAGAACTATTGTAACTGCACATAAAGGCCAGTTTGTGCAGTGATTCAATAATCAAACCTTTGACATGTTTCTTTTAACTAACCAACTATCTAAACCAGGGGTGTCAAGATCCAGTCCTCGAGGGCCAGAATCCCGGCAAGTTTTGTTGTTTACCTGCACTGAACACACCTGATGCAAATCAAATAGATCCAACAGCTTTTTGTCAACTTATTAAGTAATTTATGTCAGCTGTGTTGGAGCATGGAGACAACAACAACCTGCTGGATACCGGCCCTCGAGGACCTGTTTGACACCCCTGATCTAAACCATCAATAGTTCTGATTACTAACTTTGGACCTATTGATAATAAACAAGATATTGTACTAACCTTGTATATTGATGGATCCCATTCAAAAACCAGATAGAATTTCGATACAGAGACATGATATAAAATAAATAACAATCCAAGAAAAGGAAGCACAAGTTGGTCAGCTCCCTTTTAACCACTGAGACAGATCACTAGCATCACGTGAAACAGATGTAGAAGGAGCACTTGCTGCTCTCTACCGACCCTCCATGAAAACAACACTTAAACACACAATCTCATAGTCAAATGATTAGGTTGTAGTTTGATCAGTGATTCATATGGCTTCTGGCTGACTGGGTCCCAGTAACATACATCTGCCACAGCCAATCCAGATGCCCGTCTGGTGTGATGACGCGTCGCTCCTCTGCCGGCCAGGAGGGCGGAGTTAAGCGTTGTTCACACTGACGCTCCTCCGCCGGCCAGGAGGGCGGAGTTAAGCGTTGTTCACACTGACCGCTTCTGACGAAGCGTAGATACATTATGCGTTCAATGAGACCGTTTGACCCTTTGTGAGGGTTAAAAAGGCACATTTTCTCGTCTTCTAATAACATTTCTGATTCTTGGAACTGCGTCAAAATGGTAAGTTTAGCTGTTACTTTGTGCGCATGACTGCCTGTAAGGCAGCGTCAGTATAGGCTGTTCACCTGTTGCACCTGCTGGCGCCGACAGGTAGTCAACGATGAAACTTCGGTACTTCCTCTTCGACTGAAAGCGGTTTGGGGCTTTTCAACACTACAAATGAGACTATATTTGGGTTTTTTGTGCTTCTATTGGGAAGTTTATAATGTGTGTCCAAGTTTGAGCTCCTGTCGGAAGTAAGGCGTTTCCACAAACGATCCCTTTAGTAAAACAGGTTTCGTCACTCTCCATCGACTCCAGCCTTTCAGGCAGTTTAATACTTTACATATTAATTTGTCCGTAGAGTGAACTGAATGGGACACTTATCTGTAAACTAAGAATGTGTGTGTGTGTTTTATACTACTGTAAACTAAATAGCTTTTTTATCACGTCAGCAACCCTGAAATGATCCTTCGGCTGCTTTGTTTCTTTCAGACCAATTCCAAAAGTAGAAATACTGGTATGGCCTCATTTTCTGGAAGCCAATAAACCCAGACATTGTCCTGTTGTTTTTTATGTGGGTTCAACATCCTTTCAGCTGAGCTTGCTGCTGTATTGTTGTGGTGACAGAAGTCAGCAAAAATAATCAGTTGTGGAAGTAATCTGTAAAAAAAACAAGATTTCATTTAACAAAACTAAATCTGCAGCAGCTGTGGGTGTTAAAATGATCTTGTATGATATTTGATCATGAAGGCTACTGTAGTTTTGCACTGTTGGAAATACTGAAGATTGGAAACTTTTCTAGCCTATTTATTTACAGGGAATTAGGTACATAAATTTAAAGTATTAGATGAAATTTGTATGAGATATTGAGGAAGCTGAAGAAGCTTATAGATTTGGTATTTCTATATGAATTAATCCTAAATATCTAGATTTTTGTTTTGTTTTTATGTAACCTGTGATCAAATACATGAAATAAGGTAGTCAATGTTTTTAGTCTGAGTTAAATATATTTGCTAAAACACATATGCATACAGTACTTAAAGTAAATGTACTTTGTTAAACAAAAAAAAAAACCATAAAATAAAAAAAATTGCACCATGTATAAATCTGTTGAAACATACTGTTGCAGAAGTAAAGCCGGCTGAATTCCAGCCTGTATCAATTCACCACTCTGCAATCTTTAACCAGTCACCTCAAAGCTTTAACGCTAGATGAGATATTCCCTGAAAAACTCTAAGCATCCTAGAACTGTAATGTTTGTTTTGATTTTTAACCAGTTTTGCTTGGAATTGAGAAATGTATAATCTGCTCTTTCACAATGCATGTTTGTGCATTTCTGCGTGCCTCCTTCATTTCCCTGTATTTGGATGGGAGTAGCTCAGTGAGACTCATTTTAAATAAGTTAAGCCAAGAGCACACAAGTATTCACGTGTGTATGTATATGTATATAAAATATATGTATGTATGTGTAAATGTTTTACTAAAGACTTTTATCCATTTAGCCAGGAGGAATCTCCCCACTAATGTTGTTTTTTGCTGTCAGATGCGCTTCCTGCTGCTCTTTAGTCGCCAGGGGAAGCTGCGCCTGCAGAAGTGGTACACTACCATACCAGAACGTGAAAAGAAGAAGATCATCAGAGATATGACCACAATGGTGTTGGCACGGCAACCGCGGACCAGCAACTTCATGCAGTGGAAAGACTTAAAGATAATTTACAAAAGGTGAGTTAAATGCCTGTTCAGGCTGCTTAAATGATTTTTTTCTCTGATTGTGCATTCTTTGCTGAATAAACATCTATTTGTTTACATCTTTTTAAGGTATGCAAGCTTGTATTTCTGCCTGGCCATTGAAAACCAGGAGAATGAATTACTGGGCCTGGAGGTTATCCATCGTTATGTGGAGCTTCTGGACAAATACTTTGGCAATGTATTTGAATCTTTTTACTTCTATTTAATACAAATTGACTGACGCTTAAAAGCATTAAGGTTGCAAAGAACATGAACTTAGATTACAATGTCCTCCTCAACCATCTCACTGATAAACCATACAATAACTGTCATCCCTCCCCTTAGGTGTGTGAGCTGGACATAATTTTTAATTTTGAGAAGGCCTATTTTATCCTGGATGAGTTTTTGATGGGAGGAGAGATACAAGAAACCTCAAAACAGATTGTCAACCGTTCCATTGAATCCTCAGACATGTTACAGGAGGTGAGAAGATACACTGACACACACACACACATGCAAATGTACACAAATGTACACAGTTTGTCTTGAAAATGCAGTTTGAGCATGTAACATCTGTTGCATGGCTCAGTGCTCCTATGACATGTCTCCAAATCTGGTTTGATTCTGCTCTTCTGAGTTGTGGTTTTACAACATTTTGTTATATTTAAATTCCTGAAATTGGTCATTTTTAAAAAAAAAAAATATTTGGCAAATGAACACTTCTCAGAGAGTTCTGTGTTTAGTTCCCATTTAGGAATGTTATTATTGCCTGAGTGTGAACTAGTCAAATGGTGGTGCTGCTTAATCCTTGTTGTGGCTTTATCTCCCCCATAGTTAAAAGGCGTGTGGATGTTAGCTACCGCTCCCCCTTTTTATAGATTGTTGTTGTTTGTCTTCCTTCTTCGTGTGTGCACATCTGTCTCTCTCTCAGCCAGCAGTAACATGAGAGGGAGACGGATTCTCTTGGTATGTGGCGTAAAAACCTTAGTGTTCGGATGATGCTTCCTGCTCCCCCTCCTCTAGGTTCATAACTCTGTGTGGTACGGTAGTTTAACGTGGTGTGTTGTTCTGTGCTTCTGTGTAGATCTGATTAACACTTTTAATCTAGAGCTGGATTATGTTCAGTGTAGCCTCCCATTCATTTTGATTATTATCGCTCCAGGATGACAGCAGTGAGTGGTATGAGGTGGAGCTGTTTGGATGACCTTGAATATGAACAGGTTAGATGCTCTGCTTGTGTTAGTTACCTGTCATGTGTTAGTGTGCTGAGCATTTAATAGCGGGTGATATGTAGACACGTGGAGTAAATGCTAAGTGTATCACAAAGGATTTGCATCTCTCTGAGAGCCTGATTTTTCTTATATTCTCTCCTTTCTGTGCCTTTTCTCAGACCATGGAGGAGTATATGAGCAAACCTGCATTTTAACTCATGGAAAAGAAGGCTGCTAACAGAAGGGGTGATTCAAGATCTGGATTTACTGTATGAGTCAAATGAGTTTGTGAAAATGAATTATTTCAGCTCTGCTGAATATTTTACAGTGCCCGTCGTCTGTCTGAAGGATGGGGTGGGGTGGTAGGGGTGAGGGTTGTTTTACAATGATTATTAAAGGAAGAGGGATATGAGAGAATCTTATCAATGTCTGAATTTAAAACACTGTTACATTATTATTGAAATCTTCTAATATTTTTGACTAGAATAATTTAACACCAGTCTGATTTAGAACAACTGTGCCTTTTTGATATCGTCCACTTTTTCACACTGACCAGCTTTTTCATCATAAACAACAAACTAGAGATTTTTTGCTGTTTTTAAATTGTATATAATAAACATGTAAGTGTTGAAATATTGATCAAGGAGCAGTTGGTTGTGTGGGTGTGAGTCGTTTTTTTTTTTTTACACAGTTATGAATAAAATGTTTATTTTGATAAACATCCTGAGTCATTTTTGTAAATGAATATTTGATTGATACATTTCTATGCAATTAAACCAATCACATTGTGGGAATTTTGTTTACATTTGGGATAAACATATCTCCCCTTCTTTCTCAGTAATATCTGGCTTCCTGTGGCATCTTGTGTGAGTGTAATAAGGCAACACAACTTGACAAGGAGAAAAAATAATACAGCTGATGCTTTATTCATCTGTGATTGATCACACATTGTTGAACATGTACAAAATGGTTTAAAAATGAGCATACATAGCACAACCACTGTTAGGCCTACGATACAGAGCTTTGCAGTATGAAAGGGTTAGAAGGCAGGCGACGGTCTGATATTTAGACTTTAAACAATTACTTATATTTTAACATTTAAATCACTAACCCTGAATATGTCACGAGTCACAACAACACTCGTTCTCAGCCCAGCACAATGCCCTAACGAAAAATCTCTATAATATTCCTCATAGTCATTCTGTTTAATATACTATAGGCCAATAATTTACCTTATATTAACATGTAATACTAATGGAAAAATAAGCTTTTTTATTTCAACATCACTGAGCTGATTTGTTTATGATGGATTAAAATATAGGGCTGTTTACAAACACCGTTTCATGTAAACAATCTTTGAACATCACAACTTCAGGTTGTTTGATTTTAATGTAAATCTCCAGCTAAATGAGATCTCCCATCCACTCGGTGTTATAAGATCACCTTTTTTCCTCCCTGGTTGCACCTTTACTCTCCTGCAGTAGCATTAAAGTATTTCTAGAAGGTTTTTGCAGCAAGTAGGGACTTCTTTGTTAAAATATTTAGCTTCTAAGATTGCTATAGTTAATTTTCGTTAGGGTGATATTAATACCAGCTATATTTCATATAATAGAAATTTGTAAACTAGATCACGTCCACCAAACTGAAATTTTGTGAGACTGTATAAATACTATATTCATAATAATGCGTATTGCAAGGGATCGGGCTACATCCCGGCGACGGATTTTTCACGGTGCTCCTCTTCCTCCTCCTTCACGGTTTGTGGAGCCGAGGTCTTGGCCATCATCTCCTCTTTCCCCTGCTGCTCTGTGGGTCTCACCTTCTCCTCCGTTGCCAGCTCGGTTTCCCTCTTGGTTACTGGCCTTTTCTCACTGTCTGCCTGCTCCATGTAGTCCTTCATGGCGCGCTCGTACAGCTCGTATGGGAACTGTCCCAGCTGCGCATGCGTGTCCCGCTTGGTGATGGTGTTGGGGTACTCTGTGAGGATTTTCGCCGCAAGGTAAGTCGTCACCTCATCTTCAACGTCACCGTCTTCGTCGTCGTCGTCGTCAGTGCCATCGGCCTGACGTTTCAGGGGCATTTTGTTGAGCTCCGATAAAAATAGATTCTCCCTGCGACCAGAGGGAGGGGGGATTTTAACTGGACCGGTGTTTGTCGCAGGATTGGACGCCACCTGGATTCTGTTTGTCAAAGAAGGAGTCTTCATGGAATTCTGCACAACTGGATACTCGTTGCTGATAGTTTCCACCCCAATTATATCTAAAAAGTCCTCTCTGTCCATGTCATCAGGCACGGGCTTGTTTTTCAGTGGCAGCCTGCGGCTGAAGTACCTGATTTTGGGGGTTTGGCCGGCCGTGTAGCGGGTGGAGGCTTGGGGATTGCGATGAAGCTTCCTAAGTTCCTCTGTGAGCAGCATATCGATAAGGTCCTGAGGTGGCACGTGGAGTTTGAGAGACAGCTCCAACAACTCCTTCACTGTCCGAGGATCCACGATGGAAGGGCGGATCAGTCTCTTCTTTTGCTCACCTGTCTGATCCCTCTTCTGTGTCTGATCGCTCATCTCCAGGACCTTCAGCAGGTAGTAATCTACAAGCTTAGTGTCATCATCAGCTTCCTCTTGGTTCTGGCCGGCTCGACGCTGCATCTCGGACTCCTCCTGGTCATTGATCGCCCTGTCCATTTCTTCATGACTCCGGTTCACCATCTCTTCTGTCTCTTCCCTCTCTTCCACGGGGACCCACTCCTCTCCTCTTCCGGCCGTGTCATCGTAAGCCCGATTTCTCGGAGTAAGCTCGTCTTCTCCTTCATCCTCATCGTCCCCGAACACATCTCTTTTCTGGCCAGCAAAGCCAGGCATCCTCCCGAGCTCTTCGAAGATGGATCTTAAGTTGGCGAGGCTTTGGGGTGTGTACTGCTCGTCTAAGTCTTCTGTTGCGCGCTTGGAAACGTCTGTATTTTCTTCATCTTCAAACATCAGTGGGTACTTCTTGTGGGGTCTGGGGAAGTTACCGTAGTCTGCCGGTGCGCTTTCGGGTAATTCAGTGTCTTTGGTGCGGTGCCTGTGCGTTCGGCGATCGTTCCTGGACTCCGATGCGGGGCTGAACCCTGCGTCTTTACCAACTTGATCCTGAAGAGACTTGAGCATGGCTTTCATCAGTTGCTCAGCGGTAATGTCCTGCCTCATACCGGGGGTAGGGCGACGGTCCCCTGGACCCTCGTCCTGTTGTGAAGCAAGCTGAAGCAGGACCCTGAATTTGTCCACTTCGTCATAATCCATGGGTTCGGGTCGATCCCCGTTTCGTTGCTTCAGGTTCTCAATGTACTCCAGGGCTTTTATCATGTCAGAGCTGGGTGGGTAGGCAGCCGGCTGCCCCTCACTTTCCCCGCCTCGGAGCCTGTAATAACGGGGGAGAGACGCAGTCTGCACGGCGTATCCATGAAGGAGGAAGGCGAGCAGTACCACGGCTCCCCCCGCGGGCAACTTGTGGTGGAAATGCAGCATTGTAGGCAATTTATTACCTGTAGGACAAGAACGGGACACGCTGAATAAAACCAATAACTCACAAACTGTTCAGAATTCTTACGTTGAGCAAATAACCTCGATCAAAAGCGAACTCATGAGGCATTAAGCGCCCAACCAGGATTAGTATAGCAGGGAAATGCGCTCCGCAAATTGAATGATATGATGCAGCGCGCGAGAAAATACATTCACATCACAGGATGAGTCATTCCCTGCGTTGTTATGGGCAACCTCAACATCTGATTTCTCATCTCTGTAGCCTATGAATCTTAATAAAAATGACATTAAACACTCTCTTTTATTCATTTTACTACGACAACAGCAGAATGTAAAGGTCTATTACAGAGGAAGCATTTCACCACATTGACACGCCTCAGACGTGCGGAAATAACGCACCTAAATAATACACTTTAACATACCCAGTCGATTAATTTAAACCACAGATACTCTAAAAGATGTAAGAAAAGTCGTGATTTGTTAAATTTACCTTTGGTAATAAAGCTCAGACAGCAGTAAGGGTGTATGGCATCTCTTCAGGAACGGAGCTGATTCTGTTTTCAGCACTTGGACAGCTCCCTTGTTATATGAGGCAACACCTGACCACCGCGTCATCACACAACACACGCAATAGCTGCTCCTAAAAAGTCCTTATAAATGATTCAGGTTTATGAAATAGCATAACCTACTAAGGAGTCTGCATTTTCAAAAAATAGCTCTCTTTACTGTCTGTTTTACTGTGTATTCTAACAAACGGATAGCAATGTATTTGTAGCCTACTTGTGTAAATATTTAGTAAAATGCATAAGAGAGTAAAAGAAAGAAAGATGGGAGATATTGTGCCATATATAAGCTTGTCATCTCTTAAGTCATAATTCTAACAATTGTTTTTGTCAATATAACATGGGGTTTTGCTAAGATTGCTTCTGTCGTGGCATTTAAAGAGTTAAACCCTCTAGCGATGAGTCATATGCTCAAACACCGCGGAGCTGCTGTCGCAATTCAGAAGCCCGTCCTCTCTCCCTCTTCTGTGCGCTGACACAAATGATGATAGCTCCCTGCCAGCTGGGGGCCAGACCCGACATTCCGCAGGTCCACAAGATAAAGAGGTCCCAGCAAGCCAGCTGCAGATTAAAAGGTCATGGATGTGGCACAAAGTTTCCAGAAGATCAAAAGCTTTAACACTTCCTTGACTTTTGTCTTCTAGTGAACATCAGCGATTATCATCTAAACGTGGTATCATTTTCTTCTTGTGTTGGACCAGTCAATATAAAACAGTGCTCCTATGAGGTTAACAAACATGTTTAAACTCATTTGAAATGAACGAGAATGTGAAAATGCATCATAAGGTTTCAAAATGTGTGACTCTTTTAGATATTGATTTATTACTGCAAGAGAAAATGTCAAGAGTTTGATGTATAGCTTCAACATTACCCCCCTGTCTTGCTAGATTTAAATGTAGATTAATATAACATCCTTGCTGAAACCCTGTTTTATATCTTCTTTGTAGTTTCCTGGCACGCTTATAGGTAAAAAATGTGATCTAGCTTTTCATCGTCTTTAGACTTCAAAGAAATCCTAACTATCTGCTCAACATCCTCTGACATGGAATACGTGTCCCTCTATTTCAACCAATGTTCTGTGGTTCTACTGTCTTTCAGTTAAAGTTTCTTCTCATATTTATTATACCACTTAAAGCAAAGACACATGTTTAAAATGTTCACTGCTTGAAGGGCTCTTTTAACCTAAATGTGACTTCTGTATTCTTGGGCTAAAGAGCTGCAGACAGCTTGATGTTAACACAGATTCTTAGATACAAGTTGACACATTTAAGTTATACTAACTTGTGAGGAACATATGTGTGCTTGTATGTGTGATCCAGTGTTTGCTAAGACAAATAAAGGGGTGGGTGAATAAATACTATAAATAAATGTTTTTATCAATGAATATTTTTTATTTATTTAAAGGGAATGCAGACAAAAACATGGATCATACTGGTGAGTAATGCTCTTGTCTCCTGGTGACAGTGTTAAATCTCTTACACAGCTTGAGAACTGTGACATATTCACCCTGGCTCGGGCTTTTTAATTAGGTTGTGTCTATTTAAGAGTGAAAAAAACCAATCAATAATAAATATCACATGATTCTTCTTTTTGTTTGCTTGTTTGTGGAGCTGCTTGTAACAAGATGTGAATGCTGTGTTCTTTCATGTGCAGCATGTGGAATTTATTGAGACACATCTGCCAGTATCTGTTCTATGGATCAGTCATGTGAGATGACGAGCTGTTAAACATCTGTTCATACTCTTTAGATACCACACACTGCATTTCTGTGTTGTTGTTTGAGTTTTGGGAACTGTCGTGATTATAAGTGATGGATTTGAGTTAAAGCTCCACGGGCTCCTAATAGTGAGAGAATCGCTGACTGAATCTTTGAGTTCTCTCAAGGGCCTGTGATGAGCTGTCTGTGTGCATTGTTCCATACAGGCACATCTTTTCAGCCATTATAAACAAAGCAAAGATTTCTACTGGGTGGTAATTTTAAATGGCTTTGCCTTTGCTACCCAGTCTTAATCAATGAGAATTATAGCAGCAAAGAGAGAAAACTACTTTTATTAGATTAGAAGTCCATCTCTCTCTCTCTCTCTCTCTCTCTCTCATCCTTTCAATAGAAATCACCTACATTGCAAAAATGCATACCTATTAGTGCAGATAACGTAAGCTACTCTCCTTGTGTCCATGCTACGTTATAGTATATTCTGTGTCTGTTTCGCACTGTGCACATCCATCTCACCTGTCTAGAAGCTGTAGCAGAGGTGTGCCTTATCGATCAAAAATCTGGGGATGGAATGATATCTCAACAAAGACATGCATACGTCACAGCACACACACACACACACACTCAGATATTCAGCTGCACATACACTGCACACCTCCCAAGGACTCATCTGCAGACTTTCAGCACCATGTTCCTTTGTGTGTGTTTCTTTAATATCTCAAATTCAGCTCAAGGACCTGTGACTCATCCATGAGCTTGAAGAGTTTCAAACACTTTAATGTTTGAAACCTTGATTTTCTCTCGTGTAGCCCTGCAGTCTAGCACTCACATCAAGATATGAAAAACAATAACCATAATCATTTGAAAGGGAGAAAGAATTGTGTAGCACCTCCTGTTTGTTTTCATGCTCTTCAAGTATATGGCTCCTCTTCTTTATGCAAGAGAGCATAAAGAGTCACGCCCGTTGTCAAGGCTCACCTTCTTTCAACCAATGTCTCCATGGTGATTGCTGCCTTACAGCCTTTCATCTGCCCCCAACTTCATCTCTTCCCACAGCCTAGTACCTTGTCTCCTTCATTAGACACTTCGCTTCCAGTCACTTTCCTAGAGGATTGCAGACATTTTTTAAACTCTGTTGTATCCATCTAAGCCATCCTTTCTTTTGTGCCAATTACTGTGACTAATGCATGGTTCTTGTCTTGGGAAGGCAGGTAGTTGAGGTGCATAGATGAGGGTGATTAGAGCCACAATATGCTGGCTGAGCCATTAGGCTAGTGTGGCAAAAATAAGGAAGAAGTCTATCTGAGCTGTAAAAGGAAGGGGAGACATACGAAATGATGGTATAAATGAAAGAGAAGAGGGGAATTAAAACACAGGTCTTTAAAAGGTCACGTGTCCATGGGTATAAAGCTGAAAACCAGCAAGATGGACTTAATATCTGAAAATGGTTTCCATGGCCATTCCACCATTTCCACTTTATTTTTAGATATCTGCTATAAAAGACATCACTTTAGAAATAATAGTATTTATTATCCTATAGCACTGTCACCTTCCCATTCACCTCAAACTATGAAAGACTGGAAACCTTTTCTACCAGCACTCTGCAGTTGACTCACGAGTCAGAGTAAAAAAAAAGTGATTACACAAAAATAATGTGCTCCATTCTTTCTTGGCTGAATATTGTAATTTTCATGGATCCCAGCACGTTACCCAAAGATGGATGGCAAAGCAATACTTTTAGACTGGGGGGATTACAACATGCAAGAACTGTTTCCTTCTAAGTCCACCCAGAACCGTCACATTTTCCCATAGTTCTCCATTTTTTATGGATTTTTTTCAGGTAATGTCCATTATTTTGAATCAAATCAAATCAAACTTTATTTATAAAGTGTTTTTCATGCCCTTGGCAACATAAAGTGCTTTACATGATAAAATCAATTAAAAGAAAATAAAACAAAGACAGACAACATAACAATGAATAACAAAAAGTGGACATACAAAGACATAAGACATTAGACATAATACACATCTTTATTTATTTCTGTGTGATAATGTATTTAATCAGAGCATCCCACCTTAAATAGATACAGGCAAAAAATGCCCATTAAGTTGGGCTGTTATAATACTTATAGGTATTTTAAAAGCTATATCTCTTACTGAAATGCTGCAGTTTAGGGGAAACAATTTATTTCTCTTTATTTGGTCTTTGTGATATTATGAATAAAATTAGAAATCTTTCTAAAATATAAAGAAAAGTATAAATAGTGTAATAGTCAATCATAGTGATATTATATAAAAAACAAGAATTCCAGCAGAATAATATGCTTTGGTTTATGAATGGTTAATAAAGTAAATATTGAATCGGAAGCAGAACCTCCTTCATCATCTTGTATAATTAGTTATTTTTATAGGTAATTGAGTTGATTTTGCTCAGTCATTTGTGATATTGTGGCAACTGTGCCTTCAAGCAGAGAGCTGAATGTGCTGAAATGAAATGTAATGATTCATTAGCCAGCTCTTAGTTAGCAAAGTCAGGTGGTACATGTGCAAATGCTGAGCAGGTCACAAAACAAAATCTGTCTTAACAGGATGAAAGTAGTGCAATGAAAAAAAAAACATTTGCATCTGCATAATATGTCATTTTAAATTAACTCAAATCTTTTATTTCCAATCAACACCTTAGCCTCCTCTGCTCTGATCCTCAACAGGGTGTGTCGTTGTGCAGAATTGTGGTTGAAATCTTTTTCCATATCCTCTCCTTGATATTTAGCTTTTTTATATTCAAGAATGCAGACCGTAATGTCTGCTCCATCAACACAATGCACAATTGGCTATTGAGCTTCACTCCTGAACTGATTGAAATCTTCTGTTACTATCTTCCCTACATCATCCTGCCTGCCTCTGCCATCACAAACCCCATTCTTGCTTGTGCTCATCGCATCAGCAGCCACCTTCCAATCTGTTGCTGAATTTTTCATCTCATCTGTGCTTCTCCTCAACCTCCCACTAACCTGTCAACCTCAAATTGACTCTTTCTGTCCCTTTTTTAAAATGATCCTGCTCATATTCGTGAATGTAACTGCTCTAGTTGTTCTAAATCATCCCCCTCTCAACAAACCCATGATGTGTGTGTGCGTGGCTCCATCTCTTTGATGCACTTGTGTGTGTGTGAGCACACGTGCAGAGATTGTATCAGTGTTAAGGGTAAGAGATGCAGCTTGACGCACTGCCTGACGTCACCAGGATGTGTTTATTGATGAAGAAATCTTGTCAATGAAGACGGAAAAATTGTATGCAGTCAAAACTAAGGAAAAAAGGGAGCACATAAAGTTTGGTAACATATTATGGTGTTTTGTTCACTAATGAGGCACATATTCACTGCAAAAATGTATAACATATCATGTGAAGCTCCAAAGAGTATTTTTCACCTCCCTAATTGGATGTATGTGTCAAAGTCTTGAAATGCACAGTGTCAAGGCAACAGCATCATTTTTGTGTTCATTACCATGTGCCATCTCTTCCTACACATCTGAATAGGAGGCTGCATGTTTTTTTTGTGAATGTGAGTCAGTAAATATGGGTGGATGTTAATAAACTGGAGACAAATTTCCACCAAATGTCCTGAACATGACACATTTACAGAAGCTTCCCTGCAATGAAGCAAACAAGATTTGAATTAATGGGAAATTTTAAAAAAGCATCCTATTTTTGTCTCCCTGCCTTTTCTTCACAGTTCATCCTCTCATCTCTCCATCTCTCAGTCTGTCTATGAACCTTACATCCCTGCTGGCCCCCTTGTTTTCCTTCATCTTATTTGTTCCACCCACCACTTTTTTTGCTCCTTCTTTCTTCTCCCCTGTTTTTTTTCTTCCCTTGTGCTTTTATCTCTATGGTCTCTCCCCACCACTGCCTGTCAGTGTATGACGACGGATGGCACTCAAACAGCTTGACCCCTCGCTCTTCCACCTCCACACCTCCCCTTCCTCTCCCTATCTCCCTCTACTCCTCCCTACTGATGCTATAAATACCCAGGCTTGGTGAGTCATCGCCCAGACGTATCAGTTGCTGCTCCCTCTCTGCCTCACCATCTTCAGCCCCCTCCCATCCTCAGTCTCTATGCCTCGCTTCTCTGCTCAAGCTCATTATAGGACCTCACACGTTATCCCATCTCTAATTTGGCCCTTGCATCCTGATGAACCCATGCTGAGCAAAGCCAGGGCTTGTGCCAGGTACGGTGCAGCAAAGGTCATCTTGAAACATTACAAGCCCAAAAACAACATCAGCAAGAGAGCACAATATGGGTAATATTGTCAAATTTGCTGTAGGCAGTAATAAATATTACCAGTGCTTCCATAATGGCTCATAAACAGCTTCAAAATCAGAATAATCATCTTTTATGTACAACATCTACATCATCACTAAAGATTAATATTTTCAAGAGCACCCCCCCCCAAAAAAAAGGTTGTTATATAACTATAGTCAAACTATGATCGTTAGTTATTTTTTTCTTTATGCAGATGCTTTAAAAGTAGAGAAAAACAATAGAACATAAATAAAATAAAATGTAAATATATACTGTATTTTGGTTATTTTTTTATTGTAGAAAATGATGCAATGCTACATTTAAGAGTTCAAGAGACTGTAAACATACAGCTCTTGCAAAAAATTGAAATGTAAAATCAGAATATTGTATTTTCAATCACCAAGAAGACGGTGAGGTGTGCGTAGACATCATGTTTAATTCAGAGTTTCACAGTTTATAATTTCATAGGAATATTGGAAAAAGAGTATTATGTTTATGAAACTCTGTATCTCTGTACTGGATTTGACAACCTACAGCCAATTAAATCAATATGGCGGCATTGAACAACAAAGCAAAGCTGAAAGAGGATTGTTGTTTGTCTGCAGTTTGTTTTATAAACAGATGAGACAGATACAGTTGTGCTCATGTGTATTAGCACCCTCCCAATAAATAAGGAATAAAATATAGTGATATATATATACACACAAAAACTAATATTTTGTGGAATAACCCTTTGAGGCAATCTCTGCAATGAGGTATTTTCTGTAATTCTGCCATTGTACTTGAGCACCAATGTAAAGTGTTGATTCCTGCATATACAACATCTAAAAAAAAAAAACAGGGGTAGAATAATCATAGTCTGTTTTGCTACATCAACAATGACAGTTTATCACTAATGGAACAATGAATGTAGTTACAGAAGCAGTGATACAAAGAAACAAGACAACAAAACATGCAAGTTGTTCTATCAAAGACAGTCTAAACACTCAGTTAATCTGGTGAAATGACCACGGAAAGATGCTTACATCAGACAAATGGAAATATTTAAGGACAAGCATTGTAAGCAAATGTTACACTTTTGTCACTTAAAGAAATGTAACCAGCTTCTTATTCAGATTAAAGAAAAAAGCAAGTATAATGTGTTTATCTAAGTTGTTTTATTTGGTCATCTTTACAGCTTTTATAAGCAATAGTTTGTCATCAATTATAAATGAAAAGTAAATTAAAATAAAAATTAAATAAAGCCATATATGCTGACAGTTACCTTTCCTTTATCATTATGAGATGAATCACAGGATGTTTCTCAGACATTTTTCAATAATGAAGCAGCACAAGAAAAAACAAGTTTACAAGGAATGAAACACTCCACGAGCTCCACACAGACAAACGTTAGATGCATAAAGTATGACTTCTGTTTTTCCCCCATTATTTAACGCGGGATGTGGAAGGTTTGTGCTTTTTGTCTCTCAAAAAGATCCATTAGAATGAAACAACAAGAAAACTTAGACAAGTTGAGGCGTTATTCCCTAATGTAGAATATTCAGGAATCCTATTTCCTTAATATTTCCCTTTTATGATACCAGTCAGGGTTGAATAATGCATATATTACTGGGATGCTTGATTAGTTATAATTACAACAAGATAAAAGTTGCAAGGATGAGCTACAAAGCTAAATGTGTGGGTAGTGCCCCTCCCATAAAATATGTAAAAATCTTACATGTGGCAATACCTGTCAGAAAAAAACAAAAACAACAAAGTATCAGCTCACAAAAAGGAGATGTAATAAAATCTCATCTCTTCCTAAACCGATGCTCATTTATATTTTCCCTTTCTTATACAACTTTCTCATTCTGCCCTTTATTACCCAACAAATCTTAAATATCTCCTTCTCAAATACTGCTGTCATCTTCCAGCCTCATGTAATTGCTCTCATTTCATGGCCAGACACCACCCACCACAACTCCTGTAATAAAGCAGCTCAGGTTCAGCTCTGCTCATCCTTGAGTAAACATCAGAATGGCATCAGCTGACAGAGGAGTGTGTGCTGGAACATGCACATACTAAAAAAACCCAAACTTTTTTTGCGCACTTCTGAGTCATAAGCAGACAAGCAGAGGGAGCCGAGCAGAACAGTAGGAGAATGAGATAAGTTGGAAGCAAGTTCGAGCAAACAAAGACAAGACAAATGCAATACACACAAACTACATTCAAACAATATGGAAGATGACCTTCCTGCTGCTTGGTGCTGCTGTTTATGGTGGATCCACTCCTCTGTGTGTGCGTCACAAGCAGCCGGGTAATGAATGTAGCATTATGCCTGTGACTCACTCACTCCTCCCATAGGACAGGATAGAGTATAAATAGGAGGGGTTTGAGGAATTGCTCAACCCTGAGGTCCAGTAGCTTTTCTTTTATTAAAATAAAATGGAGCCAGAGTCAGTTGAATTATGTGGAAACTAAATTCATAGCAAGCTTATGTTGTTAGTAATGAATAGGAAATGAAAACACCAGTCAGTTATCAGCATTGATTCTCTGAAATAAAAAAAAGAAGTAATTTTGTGATTGTGGTCCATTAATAATAGCTCAATTAAAAAAAAATTATCATGATCATCACTTTTGTTCTTAAATCTAGGCTCAGATAAAAGCATGTCAGCTGGTAGATCTTTTTCCTTTAAGCGAGCTACACTCCCGTCAGCTTCCTGTCATCAGCTACGACTATCCGAAAGGATTCTCAGAACTACGTGTTCTGTTTGTGCCTAAGCACCACACAACCTTTCACAAACCACATTCACTCAGACACGTACGTGTTCAGACTCGCCGGCCTTCGTTGCCATAGAAACTATAGTTTCAGGATAATTCCAATCAAGCCGTTTATCCTCAGTAGCAGGTCGAGCCTCAAAAGATCAGATGTTCAAAACACATTGAAAGCAGCATTATTAACAACACAAACTTGTTTATTTCAATATTCATTCAAGGCCAAATCACAAATAAATAAGGAAAGAGACACTTGCAGTAGATCAGCTTGTAGGGCCATTACCACACACAACAAGGAAGAAAGCCCAAAAATGTGTCGGTAACAAATATTATTAAGTATATATTAACAACAGGCTTTACACGTGTACAGTTACTGGTAGTTTTAATCGGGTTTGATCTTTGAGCCCCTCCCATTTAATCTATTTACAAAGCAAGTTAAAAGAGCAGGAGTGGAGTTCGTCTTTGTACTACCTGTTGCCTACATCTTGCTGCAAGTTAAGTTCCAATGCATGTCGTTAGTGGTAAATAAAATGTGTGATATAAAAAAAAAAATGTGAGTGCCTCACATTCATAAGACCTCTAAAGACAGCTCATGTGTCAGAAGGCAACTCACTGCCTCTAGACAGGCAGAAAAATAGCACAGTAAGCTACTGACGTTTCACTGAAATGTTAGGGGGGTGGGGGGGGGGGGGAGGGAGGAGGGGGGGGGGGGGGGGGGGGGGGGGGGGGGGGGGGGGGGGGGGGGGGGGGGGGGGG
>JBAMHV010000008.1:10980341-10990569 GCA_037177535.1 Pseudomugil gertrudae
GATCTAGTAGGGTCAAACTTTTATGAGCTAAAGCTACTGGATATCTGATAAGAAATCATAGTAGAGTACCTGACAACATCTTTGTTGAAGCCATTTGTCTTTAGTACAACCAAAGCACAAAAGGAAGGGACAATGTCCGCGTTACAAAGGGACACTGTTTCATCTTCAGTCTAGAAAGTAATTAACGTTGAAGAAAAAGTCACTTGCAATACTGCCACTAATTAAATATCAGCTATCTGAACTACGCCCTTATCAATATATAATTTATATGAAGTCAAATTAACGGCAGGTGACAGAATCCTGTACTGCTGCGGTCTTTTATATACACGCTGCATATACAGTATCATACACATGAACCAGTCTAAATATACAAAACAGTTACTAGAACTCTGTTTATCCTATATACTCAACTTACAAATGGAGTGTATCCTACTTCTTCTGTTGTGTTTTTCTCTATGTTGATGCTTTAGTACAGTTGCACACTTTTTATCATGCAGTTTCTATAATGCCAAATGTTTAATTTTTGCTTTACATTTTTAGCACAGTATGTCCACAACAGCCTACATCTAAACATCCTTATCAGTGTCTCTACCATCCTCATCCTTTCTTTAATGTTTCTTTCCTGCAAGCCTTTAACTATGTATTCAAGTAGAGGCTTAAACTTTAATACACCACAGAGGAACTGTTTCCTCTGCCTTAGTTTCCTTCTTAAATAGTTAAAATTTGAGTATAAATATTGCACATTCATCTTGTATTTCATATTTGTATGTTAAAAAAACAGGATAAATGTAACTATCCTATAGTAAATAGAATAACATGTACAGCTGCATCAAAAACTAACAGAAACAGCAGTTAATGAAAGAAAGGTTTTTCTAATGTAACTATTTTTCCACAGTAAGCTAAGTTCCCTTAGAGGCATCCATACGGTGCATTGGTCATGGCTGGAGGAATGCAGGATGACGTGGCAGGGTTAGTGTGTGAAAAAGAAACAAGAAGGCCTAACCGGTGCAAAATTTCAATGGATTCCTTCTGCCACGGATGTTTGCCCCCGTTACTATAACTGGGAGCAGGGTTTGAAGACTCAAATAAGTAAACATGCACTCAAATGACCTAACTGTGGGACACAAGAAAGTCAAGGGAAAAATTACTTAAAAAAAAAGCTTGTGAACAAAGCTTGTTAAAGTACAGTTAGTGTAAACAAAAAGGAAATACAAAACAAGCGTACAAAAGAAAGAATCCCATCTCCAAAAATAACACATTTAAGTAACAGTTATACAAAAAGCACATTGTAATATCCCAACGCTCAATCTCTCATGGCTCACGAGTCGTCACACACACAAAAAAAAGGTTGGTTCCAAAGCTGACAATGTGAACATAAAGGAAACATTGCAACACAAATAAAAAAATAACAAACATCATTTAAGAGAAAACAAATCCCTGCAAAGTTTCCAACCTGAAAGTTACTTGAAGCCTATAAAGACCACCGTCAGGCTCATTCCACCTCATGTTTCTCCCAGGTATATGCGCGTTTAGAACTGAGCTGTACTGGTGTCATGTTCCAATGAACAGGTGTAAGGGAAAACACCGAAGGTGCGTTGACAGTTTCATATACGTCTCGCCTGACATTCATTGTATTTTGAGTCATGCAAAAGTCCGATTTCATCTGTCACTTTGGTAGTCATAGCAACTCAAAGGGCTAAATCCATCAAAGTGGAGTTGTTAGTAAAACTGAAGAGTTTGTGCCTGGCTGGCTCAGTTATCTGTGAGGATCCTTTCTGCCTCTTGGTCTTGACTGAAACACATAAAGCTTGACCCACTGCTTTGATCAAAACTGGTTGCAGAGAAGCTGAGAAGGACGTGAAATGTTTCCTTGTGTGCCTGAAATAGTGAGTATACATGTTTGCTATCTGTATCTAAATGATAAGTCCTCTCATAGTAGTCTTGGTAGTGATCTATGAGCTCCCCGTGTATGTGTTCCAAGTTTCATGTGATATTTTTTGGAGTGTATCAGTATGTTATTTTCCACCGTACATCCTCTCGATGTCCTCTTGGTAGTGTGTTTTGAGCTCTTTGCGTTTCAGTTTGAATGCATCAGTGACCAAACCAGTCTCTGGGGTCCAGGGTTCTGCGCTCAGCCGGATCTTCTTGGGAATCTCAAATCTCTCCAGTTTTGCTGTTAGAGGAGAGAAAACACAAATTCACACTATGTCAGCAAGACAGAATAAGTGAAGTTGTGTGTGTGTCAGCACCAAATCTTAATCCACTGCTTGGCAGAAAAGACCACCAACTGTTTCACTCGAGTTTTGCTAATAATGCGATTCTATAAAAATAAGATTTTTCTTCTTTTATACCTGAGATTGCAGCTTCGGTAATGATGCGGAGGACCTCTTTTTCCATCTGAGGGTTGTTGCACATCTCTTCCCATGTGCCCGTGACTTTCATTTCCCCTGCTAGTGCCGTTAGCTGCTTGTGGTTAGGCACCACAAAGCTGATCACATATGACTGGTCACTAGAAAAAAAAGGATTTTTATGATAACTTTCTCATAGCAGAAAGAATATTCAGATGCAGTGTTTCAAAGGTAATACCTGTTGGCGTAGGCACAGATGTTGTCTATGAGTGAGCAGTTCTTCAGAGCAGCTTCGACTTTTCCAAGAGAAACGTATTCACCTGCCTGCAGTTTCACCAGGTCTTTCTTACGATCTGCAGGAAAATAAAGACACACATTTAAGTCCCAATATATTAATATATTCTTATGTACACAGACACTAGATGGTAGCTTTCCTACCGATGATTTTAAGGCATCCATCAGGGTGGAATTCTCCAATGTCTCCTGTGCAGAACCATCTCTGGCCATTCTCATCCACAAAAAAGTCCTCGCAGTTCTTGCCCTCATATTTGTAGTAACCCATGGTTACATTAGGCCCGCCAATCAAAATTTCTCCTCGTGGGTTGGGTTTGTCTGTGCTGTAGTAACCACCTAAAGGAGTTCAGAAGTTGCTTATAAATACTTTTTATGTCTGGTTTCTCTTTGGCTACACCTACTGACATGTCCACTTACCTTCTTCCCAGTCCTTTAGTATGAACTCTGAACAAACCAATGGAGCTCCAACCCGTCCCGTGCTGTAGTCCCATACTGAAAATTGACACCAAAATTTGAATAGAATAGGTCAAACCTCCTCACGTTTCCAAAGAACAAAAGCAACTAAACTTTCAGCGTATATTCCTTCATCTCTGCTTACTCTCACTGATGGTGCCAGCTCCACAGGTCTCCGTCAGGCCGTAACCCTGCCCCACAGGACAGCACAGGCAGATATTCATGAAGCGCTGTGTGGCAGCCGATAGTGGAGCTCCTCCAGAAAGCAGCACCCGTGTGTTGCCTCCCAAGAGTGCTCGCACTCGCTTGAACACCAGACTGAGGGGAAGGTAAGGAATTATTTAGTTTATTGAGCATTCGGTGGAAAAGACCTTAACAGAATCCCAAACAACCAATACATATAGAGTTAGCAGTGTCCAAGCACTGACTCATACAGAAAAATGCTGTGTGCAAATACACCATCAGAATCAATACTATTTAATGATTTACATACTAGAGAATAATGTTCAACATGCTTAATCGTAGCGTAAGGGTCAGAAAAGTACCTGTCACAGATAGGTGTGTTGTAACCCTTGGAGATCTGCTCCATCTTGTAGTTGTAAGCCAGCACAAACAGAGTCTTCTGGAATTTGCTCATTTCCTCTACTTTGGTCATTACATTCTTGTAGATTCTATCCATGATTTCCTACACAAATCAGGCAGATTATGGTGTTAACTTTAAACATCTAGACTGTGATTGCTTTTAATTTTAATGCCAGAATATAGCATAATAAATAGTTACTGCTAATTACAATAAACAAGTCTGTGTTACTAGTTTAATTAGACTGACATCCCTGTGATGAACCAGAAGAACTTACAGGTACAGCAGTTATAAGAGTGGGTTTCAGCACAGAAGTGTCTCCTTTGCTGCCCTTTTTGATTTTGGTGGACTGTGAAAATGGAAAACTCTGGTTAGCTCGTGATGATGCACTGATTTATGCTTGGAGACTTCAAACTAGATGGATGTTTGACCACCAAGACTTTGAAATCTGAATAAAATTGAAACTGACCAAAAAAAAAATCCCAAATAAATCAAGAAAGCAAATATTTAGAAAAAATAAATAAAAGAAAACTTGTAGGTTGGAGATAAATTACGTCTGTCCATTTACACACACTAACCTGATCAGCTAAAGTCTGAGGAGAGGAGTAGCCGATGCGACAGCCATGAGAGATGCACACCAGTTCTGCGCTGAGCTCTAAAACATGGGCCAGTGGTAGGTAACCGATGTAGGTGTCCATCTCACTGCCAGCACAAAAAGTCATGCTTTAACTACCTACACATACTGTGGAAAAATATCGCACAAAACCGGCAGTTCTAAAAATGGACGAAGCACAACAGTACAGATTCTGACAGCCAAAAATATAAGAATTAAACCTACAAACAAAACAAAAATCTGAGATAAAGTCTCAGAGAAGTAACAGTGAAATTGTCCTCTGCTTACTTGAGGTTAGGGATCCGCTCAGCCATGCCTGTGATGCCAGCCATGATGTTGCCATGGGAGATCATGACACCCTTGGGGATGCCTGTGGAGCCGCTGGTGTACATGATGACGGCGATGTCTGAGGGCTCCGGCTGTCTGCGGTTTATCGCAACTGCAGAGTAGAGGGTCAGAAAGGGAAAGAGACCACATCAGCATTTGTACCAACACATTGACATAAAGAAAGTAACACAAATCGTCCACAAATTCAAGAACAGGTGGCATCTATGGCTTGCAGCACTGCAACCTTCAATATATTTTTCTCTTTTTACGTTACTTTTGACTATACATTTCATTTTAAGCATAAAACATATCAGAATATTTGATGCATTTACTTGTTTTGTATGCATTTATTTGACAGGGACAAGTTTGTATCATTAAACATACCACATACTACAGCATTTAAGCTAAGCATTATTCCTAATACCTGTCAGCCATGACATATTATGGCTGAGATATTCCACTGAAAAGGAAATTAACAGCATAGTTGAAGTGGGTAAAGCAAATATATGAGTTATGATTTCCCTCATTTCCTCACAGCGTTTTACAACCACCATCAGAATGCATCACAATTTACTGACTCTCTCACAAATCTCATCACTTTAAATAGCGTTAAGCCTCCATCCTGTACTTCCATGTTCCTGACTAAATTAGAAAGCATTTTAATCACACATCACAAATAACTCACTATTATCAGGTTTGGATCCCAGCTCCTTCACAGTGTCCATGTTATACACCACGATGCCCCTGGGGATGTCTGGCCAGCTGGTGGGTTTACTGTCCACCACAATGATGTACTGCAGCTTTGGCACATCACACAAAATTGCCTGGGATGTTAAAGTTTGATGTGGGTGGGACAGAAAAAGAAAGGAAATGAGTGCCTTGAGCAGAGCTTCCTATCAAGCCTTACCAGTCAGGTAAGGTAACAGTAAAGGGGTACCTTGAGACGGCTCTGAAGAAGGTCTTTGCTTGTGACGATGTGTGTGACGTCCGTCTCATTGAGACCGTGAGCGATTGCCACAGGTCCAAGAGTGGCGTACAGGGTCACAACTGTGAAATTCATTAACCATTAGTTTGTTTATTTTTAACGCTGAATAACATTTCATAAGGAATGTATTAATATCTCTGCCAGCCGTTCAGTCACTCACGTGGAAAATTGTACATGAAGCAGGCCTGTGCTGTCACAATCCACTCTGCTCTGGTCTCGCAAAAGATGGCGATGTTACACTGAGGCCTCTGATTAAGAGCTGCCAGACCGCTGCCAAAGCATTTCGCTGCATGGTAGACTTCCTCATACGAGAGCCAGTTATAGTTACCCAGAATTACCTATACAACACATGCAAAGACAAATTTTAAAAAATATTGACTTTGTACATAATATACTATCAACAACAGTTTTTTTTGTCACTTCAGAGCATCTTTTTGGGTACGTCATTAAGAGAAACATGAACAAAAGGATTATTTTCGTTGGTTGATAGCAAAAATATGCTTACTGCTTTGTGTCACAAAAGAGGAAACACTGCACCCAAGGAGGTCATAGTGGATAAAACTAAAACAGAATCTAAAAGTGACTCACCACCTCCATTCATATAACATCTTTACTCGTATGAAGTCACTTACTGCCATCTACAGGGCTTGCACGGCCATTCCCATCACTACCAAACCAGCAACACTGCTGCTATTCTTCTAACACTGCTTACACAGAACAGAGCGGAGCACCTTTTCATGAATTAGATGTATAAGATTAGTATTTAGATTACGCCAGTCCTCTAAAATGAAGCCATTAAATCACTGTCATAATGGTCTCTCGTCCACTAATGTTTCCCACGCTTCATTCAGACATGCAGGGAGAGTAATGGGAAGAGCTGTGGTATGCATGGGGATGTTAACCACAAGTGTGAAACTAGACAGTGCATGAAATAAGGTTAAATATAATTAGAGCCACATATTTATTTTCACAACACTGCCTTAGCATTCATATTAGTAATGTACTGGGTTCTCAGAATGTGGTGGGTAGCTAAAAATATAACGTTTCTACCACTCATGAGAGTTGGAGTGTAGCTGTTAGTTAAGAAAACTGATATTTAATTAACACGAGGATGTTTTCCCCACTGCAGAATCTGCAGAGTTTTAATGAACTCATAGCAATATGTTATTCTGCCATAAAACATTAATATAATGCTATAAAAAAAAGCAGTAGACAAAAGCAGCTCATTATATATTGATATTCTGTTACAGAATAGGAGCTTCAGCCACAGCTCTTAACACTTTCAACAGTGTTTTTTTTTTTGGTTATTTGGGGAAAAAAAACTAACCTTGTTAGCTAAAATCTGAAGAAACAACTTGTACAGTGGCCATTTATCAGTTTAATAATGCAACCTATTATATTTCTATGATTTAAAAGCTCTCCATTCCCTGACCTGATTATATGCAGCAGTTATAACAGACTGATAAAACATTTAAAATGGAAGCAGGACAAAAGAAAGAGCAGCAGATTAAAATCAATCACCTTTTTGAACACCTTGCCATTGGGCTGAAGTTCATCTTCCTCACTGAGCACCTCTCTGGTACCCAGGCAGTCTCTCTTTGGAAATAGCCTTGCAGCATGTTCAAACATTTTGTCCAGGGTATCTACTCCAGGATGCAGCCATGCTACCAGCTTCTCTTGGCTACTGATGGCTCTGTAAGGTCCTGCTGGGTGTCCGCTGATTGAACGTGCCTTGATCCGACGGGCTCGTTCCAAATTAGTCCCAGCACCAGAGAAGAAGTACCAGGGTATGAAAGTGATGACAGAGTAGACCCAGACCACAGAGCGAAAAACCTGCAGCAGCAGGGGGTTCATATCCTCCTTTAACTTCATCCTGCTGCAAACACTGAAGTTGCAGATGGTACCTACCAAGTGCAGCAAGCAACAGACCTGCAGGATAGAGAAAACATGAAATTTTAGAGGTGTGCAAAATTATTCACTGTGTATTTGCAACAGGATCATAACAGGTGATGTATTTGTGACTACTGCTTGCAATGAAGCCCTGCAGCCACAGAATAGTCCAGTCTAGAAGAGGTGGCAGTGACTAATTTTACAGCTAACAGACAGAGGCCCAGGTCAGGACTGAAGTTAGTATACACATGACAGCACTGCAAAGAATTTAACACAGACCCAAAAGGTGGGCTGCTCCAGGCCATATGTGTGAAACACAGCCTAGAAAGTACAGAATGTTATAAAGATAAAAGTGAGAGCTAACTGGACTAACTCATCACCTGTATTACCCCACACTAAACCCCCATACCACAGCACAATATGCAGTCAAGGTCAAAAGCAAAACTCTTTCTGGATAAGCTTGTTCTGCTCCTTTCACAAGCGCCCAAATCGATTTTATTACAACAGGCATCTCAAACTCAGAAGTTATAGGAGTGTCATAGGCAGTAAAATGATTTATTCAACACAGGCAATACAGGTTTAGTCACTGTGTCTTTTTATGAACAACTCTGAGTGAAGCAGACACACCCTCTTTACACAATTTCTATAGTTTCCAAACCAGTTATCATGTAATGTTCAGTTATTCACTCACCAGAATAACAAAATCATTCATAGAATTTTTTTTAATCAATTGTAATAGTAATTTTAGCTCTACTCAACACCTGATGGTCATGACACAAAATTTGCAGCTCTATTAAACACACATTCATAAAAGTTTAAATGATATTCTGCCCCAAAATACAATGTTTACATTAATATTAGAAACCAATAATAGTTGGTCATTACATCAAAACATTGTATATCTTTCAGTTGGTATCTACTAATGCTATAATTTAGAGAATTTGTCAAAGTATAACTCTTTAATACATATCTTACCTGCTTCTATGCACATGCATGCACATGAGTTAGCGCATGATATTGATTTATAACACTGTTAGTATAATCGCATTATGGTCTATACTATACTATTATTCACAAACTCCCATGCTATACTGTATCGGCTTTTATCTTTTAGAGACCCCATTCAAAATAAATTGTTGAACACGATCATCAGCACGTGATTTGAGATACCACATAGGTATATATTCTGAGCATTTTTTAATTAAACATTTATTCTAAAAATGTAATAACGTAATTTTTTCTCCTCTGCGTTCAAGTCTGAAACTGTTTAGCTTTGGCAAAACGGCATCAAGAGATACACTTAGTGTATTCATAGCCGCATGGGGAGCTAGCGAAGCTAGCCTTTTGCATCAAGCTAACGACTGCAGTGGTTGTGATGCCGGTTTAATATGAATCAAAGCTAATTTAACTACACACGTGTGCTTACAAATGAAAAGGCACTGCACATATAAAGGTTCTTTGAAAAATATCTGACACATTTAAAGCGATGTGCCGCACTACAGAGCAATCTGGTTGCTAACAACCATCCTCTTTCACCAACATCTGCAAAGCGTACACTGCAACGCATTCTCACCTCTTCTCAACCGCTACCCTTGAATCGCTGCGGCCTGGAAACAAGTATATTTGTCCTTGTCAAAACACCTCTGGTGGGATATTGACATAAACTGTTAATACGGCATTTATGTAACATATATTAACTGTAACTAGGTATAAAACGTATAAAATAATCAATCTGAGAATAACCGGGCTAGTGGTGCCAGCCCGGAAGCTTTTAATTGACGTCACAGTATGTCTCTGTCAGCGATTGGAGGTTTAGAGGTGGCGCGTGCTTGGGGCAGCGAGACGTCAGTGAGGTTACTAGCGGTCACAACAATCGGGATTGTCTATTCAACGCAGCCAGCAAATGTTTCTGATTCTGGCTAATTTTAACGGGTCATATTTTCATCCACCTACTTTAGCGACCGAGTTTTTTCCTAGCAAGCGTTTTTATTGTGATAGGTTTGAATGTGTTGTTGAATTTTAGCAATATGAGAATAATAGCGTGTAGTTAGAATGGAAGAATGTTTTCAAGACATAAAAGGAATAAATTAAAACCAAATTAAACAATAGTGATTGGAAAAAAACGTTTTTTTTAATCATGTTAAAGACTAAACCATTTTGTGGTAAGAAAAAAGTTCTTATTAATAATATTATTTTATTAATCGCATTTTTGTATGTTGAAATAAATATTATATCAAGACATGTTAATTATAATTAGCTTAATATTTAATATAGAATCATTTTCTGTATCTGGTCTATTCCTGTGGTGCTGCAATAACACAAATTTCCCTCCCTGGGGACTATTCTATTCTATTCTATTCTATTCTATTCTATTCTATTCTATTCTATTCTATTCTATTCTGTTCTATTCTATTCTATATTCTATTCTATATTCTATTCTATTCTATGCTATTCTGTCCTGCTCTGTTCTGTATGCTGCCATTTGACATGAAATGAAAAATACTTTATGAATGAATGAAATGAATGAATTGAATGAAAAATACTTTATTGATCCCAGAGGGAAATTCTAATTATAGTAGTTTTTAAATCCATTTTGAGTCTTTGCTGTTCTTGTTGAGATGGTGCCGTCCACACAGGAGTCCATATAATCCATCACACACGCAGTCAAGCT
The DNA here is from genome assembly GCA_037177535.1 of Pseudomugil gertrudae. NCBI lineage: Eukaryota > Metazoa > Chordata > Actinopteri > Atheriniformes > Pseudomugilidae > Pseudomugil > Pseudomugil gertrudae. The sequence continues at coordinate 10,990,503 of JBAMHV010000008.1, forward strand.
GTTGATGTCCTCTCCATGAGGACCACAGAGGACACTCCAGTCTGCTGTCTGGAAGCACCATCTCAGA
>JBAMHV010000008.1:10990669-11003771 GCA_037177535.1 Pseudomugil gertrudae
GCACATAAAACTGCACTCTGTATTCTTTCTGAGACCCGGTTAGCACCTGGAGCTCATCAATTTTGTTAGCTAGCGATTGCACGTTAGCATCACAACAGTTTGAAGAAACAGTTCAAATCGCCATCATTTTTTTCTCTGCTTCACTCCTGGCCTGCATCTTCATCTCTTTCTTTTCAACTCTGTTGGGATTTCACGTTTTTCAAGTGTTATTTCACTGATAAACCTGAATTTGGAGAGCATTATCAGTAAATCTCGGTAGTAAACAAGTCTCGTTACCATGGAGACAATAACAAGTCTTGAAATAGAAGAAAAAAACATATGCAGAGAGACTCCCATGTAGCACAACTTCCGCCAGCGTAAAAAGTCCTTTTTGAAGACCCAAACTGACAGCTGATGTCTTTATAAAAAGACACATATATATTACAAAAATCACGAAACATCACGACAGGTAACACAGAGCTACTACTCTTTGCTGCCACCTAGCGGTGCATTCCAGACATAACTTTTACTTTCAATCTTTCCATTTATGGTAGGTTTTTTTTTTTTTTTTTTTTTTAAACCAACAGCACAAGATTGCCCCACAACTTCCCGGGTCCTTTTTTTCATCGGCCTTCTTTAGTTTTTTGTCCCCAGTTAGAAACCACAAAGAACTTGTATGCTGCACGTTAGTGTTACTGTGCAGGCTACATCTGCACAATATGGGTTCTGCGATTGCAGTGCTTTAAACTTTGATGTTTGCTGTTGTGATTTAGATTAATTGGACACATTGGCAACATATTTTGGTTTAAACTTCTATCCCCGTATTTTAGTTACATAAGTAATCACATAAGGTATTTGCTAAATCACTTACTAACTACTTTTTTAAAAGTGAAAGACACAAATGACTTTATCTAATTTAACCAAAAGTTGTACACAACAGATTAAAAAAATATTCTGAAAGAAAATCTTGAAGTAATAAGCTTCTGAGTGTTTTTCTTTTGTCATTCACCTGATTACTTACTTAACATTGACAACAACAGTTAATTGTCATTTGATAAAGTACTATTTTAATCATAACTGAATAAGATTATAGGAATGCCTAGACTTTCAGATTTGATGTACCTATAATTCTGTTTTCCTCATTGTCTGTTCAGCTTTCAACATGTTTAAAATGTTCTATCTATGTTAACTGTTTTCTAATCCACTCATGTCTTCCAGTGTGTATGTATTTGTAAAGGATGATAGTGGAGAAGGGCTGCACAGGGGCACAGTTTAGCGCTGGGGCCTCACAAGAAGGTTGCTGGTTTGAGCCTCAGCTGCAGAGCTCAAACAGTGTGCAGTTTGCATGTTCTCCCCATGTATGCGTGGGTTCTCTCCGGGTACTCCGGCTTCCTCCCACCAACAAGACATGCATGTTAGGTTAATTGGTCATTCTAAATTCTCCATAGGAATGAATGTGAGTGTAAATGGTTGTCTGTGATGGACTGGCGACCTGTTGAGGGTGTACCCTGCTTCTTGCCTGAATAATTGCTGAAATAGGCTCCAGCAACACTTAATTGGATTAAGCGGGTTAAGAAAATGAGAGAGTGATTGAAATGTGGGAACTAGGGTTTGACCATGAGACTGCTAGCCACTGAAGGAGGATGACCTTTAATCCATTAACCACCCTTTATGGACAATTTTTATGTACATTTATTATATAAATGTTTTTTATTTACACTGGAATCTTTTTATTGACACATCAAAAACATCTTCTGGCCCCCAAAGGGTCTAAAAATGAGGTCAATACAATTTAGATGAATATTAATAAGAATGTTATAACAAAAACTAAAATGCTGAATCAATGTGTGAATAATTAAGTCCAAAAATTCAATAGGCAATGGAACCACTGTTACCAGGAATAACTTTACCCAATTATGTAATTTTGAAGACCTGGAAAATATAATTTTTATTATGTTGTTGTATGTATCCAAAATAAAGATCCATGGACTTAAAAGAGGGTATCATATTTTTTTCACAACAGTGTACCATCTAATTCAACATTTCAATAGCAGGCATGGGTCTTTTTTCTGCTGTCTGGTTTATGTACACCAGAGGGAGCCTGTGTGCACTGTTCTGAACAGTGAAACCCAGCTCATGGTGCATTTCATTTAAACTCAACAAAGTAAGTATCCCACTGTGTCTGTGTATAAGACAGAGTTAGAAAATATACCCAAAAGGCAAGCCACCTTTGACATTTCAACAGCAGCATGATGAAAGTGGAATAGAAAGATCTTTTTGACACCTGACCCCAGCCATTGAATGTGTCTCCACTCTTTAATGTTTTACATGCTTTTATGGCCATATAGGTTTTCAGTATTATTCTCACACATATACACACTCTCACACACAGTATAATACCTTTTAAACCCCAAATCCACAACCATAGGCACACATATAAATACAAGTGTATGGTCACATGATGAGCCAAAGCGAATAGTGAGGAGTTGTAATCGCTCTCCTCAGGCTGTGTCTTTGAGGTCACGATGGGACACAAACCATCAGAGGGCAGATGTTACAAGTAAAAGGAACACTTTCATCTCCTCTGTGAAATATGTGTGTCAAATCTGATAATGACACAAAGACACACTTTGCACCCACTTAAGGCAAACTGAAGGAAGAGAGGAAATGTATCCTGTGACTGTGTGTTTTTGGGTTGTCAAACTGTGCACAGCGGCTGATGTCTTGTTCCTTGGGGCTCACCTGTTTCACCCACTGATCTATTTTATTGCCATGAGAGTGATTACTACGATTTCTAAACCGCTAAGTAAAATATGAGCTTTGCTAGAGGTGTTGCTCTGTTTCATGTTCTCTTTTAAAGTACAACAGGTAAACCAATACTTCTTGAACCCCCTGTTGAATATGAAGCCCCCCAATGTCCAGTTGAATTTACAGAGAAAAGAGTAGGGAGGGGGTTGTGTGGGGATTAGGGAACAAAAGGATCCTTCTCTGTCATCAAAGAGGATCTACCCTCAACTCATCCCCTTTTCTGTGGAGACAGCTTTTTATTTTTTGGGAGTGGGAGTGATGGCTGGAGGGAGGAGGAAGGGTGGGAGATAGCAGAGGAGTTTGATGGTAGGGGATGTAGATTTCAAAGTAATCTTTAACTTTAAGCCCTACAGTCCCCATGAAATGAGGCCCTCTGCCCCAGACAAGTGTTGCCTATATTGCTCTCAGTGGAAGCCGGCTACCCCTCCTTGTTTTTTTTTTTTCCCTTAAGCTTTTGTCATGGTGGCATTTAAAGTGGCATTACTCATTGGCCAAAAGAAGGAGTCCTTTTGAGAGAGCTGAAAGGGATGGATTTTAATTCTTAAGATCACTGTCGCCTCCAAAAAACAATAAATGGATGCAAATACTATGTGTGACTGAGATTCAGTACAACCTAAACCAGATGGAGACATCTTCTTGATCATGATGGCATAAATATTTGACTGTGCTGTTCTTTGTGATATTATTTTAATTATGATGAAATTATTAGAAATGCCTCATACAGTAACGTTGTGGGAGGTAACTTAAATCTAACACCTGTGTTATTTTAAACAAACCTAAAGTCACCTGATGATTTAAAGCCCATATCTTCCAGTTTCATTACTTTACAACTCTATTTATTTGGGCTCCCCCATCCCAAAGTTATTTCTCACCTTGTGAGGGCTGATGTCGCCTCAGGGTCACTGACCTGGATCCCCTGCTGACCTGGTCCACCACGGGGAATCAGGGTAATCACACAGAGGTAGCTATATGAGGTAAACAGGTTTAGTCCCTGGCACAGTAGGTCATAGTGTAACAAATGATTCTGCCACAGAAGATTGCAATAAATCAGCATGACAAGAAGAACATTCTCATATGGCACACTCAAAGTATCTTACCAATGCAATGGTCTCGGTTTTATGGCTGTTTTATTTGTCAAACATTAAAAAGTTTATGTTTCTTCTTTTTCTGACCTGTTGTAAGAAAGCTACTGGCGAAGTCCTTTGCTGAATGAATGGAGTCCTTGTTATCCCTTTGTCCTTAAATCCACTTTACTCAGTGTTTAAGGATTCCTTAAAAATGTCACTTTTTGGGCTCTGAAACTTTTTAATTTATAGCTGCTGAAACAAAAATGTAAAAACTTTAACTTTAATTAGTCTATGGTCGTTTTTAAAAATATATCTTTTTGATGCTTCTGAAAACTTCATGCAGTTTTACCAGTACAATCATTCATTTAATACATAAATTAGGCTACATTACTCTCTATTTATCCCTTGTTTCAAGAATTGATTTGAATTGATAAAAAGAAAATACCGACTTGTTTATATGTCTATAATTTTACCTTTTCTTCCTCATACTTCACAGCATTTTTTGTAAAAATATATAGTTTGATGCCTGATTTATATATTTGGATTTGTGATACCCAGACTAAACAAAACCTGTAACCTGTCTTATCTTTTGATAATAACTAGATGTGCCACTCTGCTTAGTTTAGATCAGCAACAGACTTTGCTGTGTTAGTTCATTAGCATTCTGGGAAAAATATTTCCAGTGGGAAAGTTTTTCTGCAAACACACGACCACAATACATACAAATTCAATGCGAAGCAAGTCATCATTTCCCCCCAAATAGTTGCTGCTGACTGAGACACCTTAAAGCTTTCTGAGGATAGTATGATTAACTGTTAAGGAGCCTACTCTCTCTGTTAGATAAGATGACACGAATTTGGATGAGTGCAGGAGAAACTAGTCTGCGATAAACATGCAAAATGAACCTTTTAGCGTCGAGAAGCTGCGGTGCTGTGTGGACAAATGGCTAATAACTAAAAAAAAACCCATCGAGACTATGGGGATGACGGCACACACCAAGCACGTGGCAAAAAGCAAACTGTTTGTAAACCTCACAGCAGTCAACACTGTCTTGGATCACAGAAGAAGAAAAGAAAGGAGTAATGTTTTCCTCTGCGTTTGACACGTTTTTAGATTGATGCTCTATTGCAGAAAAACAATCCAGTCAATTGTCAGGAAAGGATGCCATTTAAGCTACTCACAGTGTATAAACCGACTCTTATAGCTGACCCTCCGTTTCAAAGTTTCACATGGCTAAAAAGTGTGTGAGCGGTTCTGTAACATGGCTGTAACAAGAAAACCTGTGACCCATCAGAATCTGTGACCGCAGGGGGCGCGTGCATATAATTATCTACATAAATGTCTTAAAAGACAAGCGAGGTCTTGAATAAAATTAATAAGGACAATAAAAAAATTCATATCAGTCTTCTGACACGCGTGAGCCTCAGTCAGGATCACAAAACGTGAGTCACGTGACCATTTCTTTTCGCCACCAGAATGTGTGATTTTACTGTAACTTTGTTATAATGAAACCAGATTATGACTTCCTCACTGGGGACTAATAAAAGTTTTCTCATTCATCTTATAAGTGTTTTTCAAGCCTCGCTCGTCTTGTAAAACGTCTATTACGCAGCGAAATGTAGACTAGCGCCCCCCTGTGGTCAGACATTTTGATGGGTCACAGATTTTGTTGTAACAGCTGTTGAAATAGATGTAGCCTAATCCAAGCCATCTCTGATGGCAGGCACATCGGAGCAACCGCTTCCTGAGCTGACTGTCTTCACCATGTTCAGACTATATTTAATTAACCTGTGCATTAACTTATGTTAGTATAGGCCTATTTTGCATTGATTATCGAAGGTAATGGGTACACACAAATGTCTAACAAACTTTAAATATCTTAGTTGGCATTACAGGTTGAATGTCCATTTGTTATTCTTAAGGGGTCGCAACATCTTTTGAGAGTGTTCAGAGTAATCTAATTATTGCGACCATTCTCAGTCCACTTACAGGGCTGCACAGCGGCTGCTGCAGCTGTCACGTGGTTGTTACCTGTCTGAGAATGATACATGGGCCTACATGAAGCTGCCACGTTCAGAACCTCTTTTAAGTTGACCAGATCAGCCAGTAACGTTGCGACGTTGATGCACCTCGCAGAGAGTCGCAACCAGTCTGGTTATCACTTTACGATCTCGTTTGTTGTGTTCACGGAGTTACTTTTATAACTAACTGGGGAGAATACGGTGAAGGAGCAGGACAGGTCACTGTGGACCTGGACAGCACCAGCCTGTATCGATAGACTTTACCAAATGGATCAGGTGTCTGCCACCAGGTCGATTTGCCACAATGAACATGTGAACATGTGGTGGCCCATTTAGCCATAAAATTGGAATTTGACGCCTGTACTGACAGAGAAGAGCACTCTGTTCAGCACCACACGCAGTGGACAGCGCCACGCCGGCCCATCAGCGGTGACACCTCCTGCTGCAGCTCGACGACGACTTTGACTTGATATCAGGCATATTCCTTATATATCAGTAAAAATTAAATCAGCGTGTATGTTCTGTTTTCTGACCTCCTGTAAAAAGCAAGGTAGCCTATATTTCCGACGAGGACAATTGGCTGCTTGATAATGTGAAAGGTGAAGTTTTATATCACATCCGTGCATTCAGTTTCCAAACCACTTTATTCAATTCAAGGGCACAGAGGCCTGGAGCCTTTCCCAACAATTAGCACCCTGGACATGGTCGCCACTCCAGCACAGATTCGGGTAAATTAATTATTATCAACCCAGAGGGAAATCTTCCCCATCTGCTGGCCTAGTATAAACACATTTATCTCATAACAGGGGTTCACTTTAGCAAATATATATATATATATATATATATATATATATATAAATGTGGGTAAGATTGATTGCATGGGGAGCAGTTCACAAAAACAGTACAAAGCTGTAATATTTTTAGCTTTACTGTTTTCTTTTACATTACAATGCGTTTCCATGCATAAGGTATCTGAAGTTTTTTGTATATCTTTTTTATAAGTCTATTTCCTTTATAAAATGGTCATGTTAAAGAATTAGCTTTTGTAATGCAGCATAAACACTTGGTCAAAGTGTATATCCTTTACTTTATTTGTGAATTGAAAGAATTTTTAATTTAGTTGAGTATAACTGCTTAGGATATCTTTTAAATGTAAAAAAAAAATACATTTAACTTAAATACAGTATCGTTTTCCCACATTGGAAAAAAACATTTTAAAAAGAAAAGGCACATTTTAAAAACCATTCTTCCCAGGTTGCCATTATGCATAGGGGTTTGCAAAGTATATAGACTGTATAACAGGGGCTCTCCATTAATTCCTACAAGGGCTGCAATCCAGCAGGTTTTCCATTTCTTTTTCAACAGACCTGAATCAAATTAAATGGATCTAACAGCCTTTCAGATTCTGGACAATGACTCATTAATTGGAGTCAGCTGTGTTGGAGGAAGGATATATGGAAAACCTGTTGGATTGCAACTCTAGTTTGACCGAGAGCGTTAACCCTGGTATATAAAGAGATGGCCAGAGCTCTGTGAAGTCACTTGTAGATTGCAGTGAAACTCTGTGAGTAGTTCCCAAGATAGCAACGGTCCAATTGTTGCCACTTGATGTTCCCATATATTATATTTACGTGCCATTAACACAATGTAAGCAGTTTACTGTACCAAGGGATGTAACATATTTATGTGAAGTTACATCTATAATTTTAACAGTCACGTTGAATAAACGAGACACTGACCAGATTTAGCATTAGTTATGTCCTGATGTTTCTGAGCATTCTTTTTATAGGTTTATAAGGAAAACTGTATCCCCTTCCACCACACACACACACACACACACACACACACACACACAAACACACACACACCCACACACACACCCCAAAACTAACTACAGTAAGCTTCAGCTTTTCCTTTGTCATGTTACTTTAACGTGCTTGAAGTCGCTGAGAGTGCCCGATATAGTGCAGGATGGGTGTGTGTGTGTGTGTGTGTGTGTGTGTGTCTCCATGCAGAAATAACAGCTGACTTTGATAGACATATCCCTATCCAATCTTTTAGGGAGTTTAAAATGATTAGGTGGTGTTTTTTTTAAGTCTTATACTTTCCACAAGTGACTAATTTGATTTTCATCTTTAGAGCATTGATTTAATTTGCTGCATTCAGGTGTGAAGGGGATCTTAAGCAGTTTAGTTAAAATCTATTTCTAGCTTCAACTTTATTTATGTTTAACATTGTTTGTTTGAGCTGTTTTCTTTCTTTAGATTTATTTTTAATTATTTAACCTAAATGACCCCATAAGAAAACCTTTTAGAGTCAGGTGCTTCCTATTAGCATTTGCCATGAACACTGTGGTAACAGTCATATGTTTATCTATGCATACTGAATCTGTTCCTATCAATCACATCTTTAGAAGTAATTAATTGGAACCAGATGTGAAAATACACAAGACAGTGAGGAAAGAAAGGGAATGTAAATATAAATACGTATTTAATGACAAGATTTTTTACATGCTCAAGAGACGTTTGCTGAATGCCATTAAACAATAAGCCTTTACTTGATGATTGCTCTTCTTACACCATGCTTATTGTTAAATGAACATTGCTTTAAGTGAGACATGTAACTAACCCAACAATGAGGTTTCTCAATGTGAGTATCATTGCATTTTTAATTCTAAGACATCAGATTTAGTACAGATGAGAATGTATGGAATATGGGTTATATTGTTTGTGTCACCAGTTTAGTGTCATAAAAAGGTTTGAAGATCTCAACCTGGCTTAATGAAGCTTATGAGTCAATGCAAGTTGTTATAGATAAAGACTGCACAAAATATAAGAAAATATTTATTTTGTTTTTTGCTTATTCCTGACCCTGCCTCTCGCCTGCTACTAACTGGGATAGGCTCCAGTTCCCATGTGACCCTGAAATGGATTAAGCAGTATGGAAAATGAATGACAGAATGAATGCTGATTTGTGCTGATCGTATACAGGAAGGTATTGTATAGTATTGTTAACATGACTTTTCACACTGCCACTTACAACAGATAAGAATCTCCTTAGAGGTGTGGCTGCATGTCCATCATGAGATTGTTATCTGAAGGGTTATGATCTGCATTTGCTAAACTATAAAATTAGCTCTGCATACCCCTTGGCTACGATTGCTCTGCTTTTCTGTTTTGTTTCTTGTCTTTCACCTGAGCTCACCTTATTGCCCTTTGTTGTGATAACTGCACTCAGTTTGAGTTCCCACTGAAGAGCCTGATAACATCAGACAGATCAGAAACACAACAGGTCTTTTGATAGTGCCATGTAACAGTAACATCCCAAAGCTACTTATCAGAGAATGAATTTCCTTAATCCAAAAAAGCAACCATCACAGGAAGTTTGTCTAACTCATGACCAGGCTATTCTTTTATTGTAATCCATTTCTCCCTTTCCAAAACAACATCTGCTATTTTTCATAATGCAATGGTATTTTTTTAAATGTTATGAGCTGCTGCAGTTAAAAAATGGTGTAAAATAATTGAAAAAAAAGGGATTTGAAATCCAAAATCGTAAAGCAAAGAAAAGCCAGTGATGAAAAACTGTAATGATAAATTAATGATAAACTTTAATCATATTTGTCCAGAAACTATTATCCGGTAAATGATATTTTACATTAAAAGTCCACAAATATAAATCTTATACCTTAATGCAGGGAAGTGAGAGAATAATCTCAATGACTAATCCTCAGAGTGATTTCAATATCTATCTTTGTGCTTATAAGAAGAAACCTTAGCTCAATTTTCCTGTGGGCACAGGAATGTAATACAGTTTCAAGGTTGTCCAGCAATAAACGTACAATAGCTCGTAGTCAAATAACCACTGTCTGTATTCAATAATCATTAAATGTTTATCTACATTTGATCTAATGTTGTCTTGCTTGTGCAAGCTGTGCTGTACTCGGGAGAGAACGGAGACTTTTTTTCCTGCAGTAAAGAGCCTTATCATTACAAGCTACAGCCAAGATTGTAACTGCGTATAATTTAATACACTGTTAGGCCAACTTATACCTCCAAAAGCATTGAAAATGATTGTGTTTCGTTATTGTGTGTGATAACGAAATATGGCGTCCAAAGCCCAGCTTATTTGGTGTCTGTGTCTGATATATGCAACATGCTACTTCTTTTCAGAGCCAGTTTGTTCTCTATTTTCGATGCACTTTGTCCTGACCACAGCACATTTCTGACTCAGCTTACCTCTCTTAATTGATTCGACATGGTAGATCCAATATCCTTTTCATGATAGTCAAACTTTAGTATGACAACTTTCTATGGCCCTCATTCTCGCTTTTATGGTGGGATACTGTTTCCACAAGCTTTGTGTCACAGCATTATTAGGTTTTTAAACACAAACCCTTGCAAAAAGAATAAAAAAGCTACATTACACCACATTAGACTACAAATAATCTTAAGATATGTATAGTAAAAAATATGTTTTATTTTGCAGAAATAGAAAGGGAAGGGGCGGACTTTTAGAAATAACTGTTACTCTCAGTACAAGCTTCATTAAAACACTTTTGCTTGCTTATCTTTTACAGTGGAAGTCATTTTAAGTTGTTCTATTAGCTTGGAAGTATCTCTTTTGGATTATTGTTGTGTTTAGACAACACAGTAATAAGTAATAATTGTCAAAATGATAGATTTGTTTGTTCATATTTTTCTCTTGAGGAGGTCATGACCAAAGAGTCATTCTTGGAATGCAAAGTGAGGCAGTGTGTGAAATGAATTAGCCAGTATGGCATTAAAGACATAGGGGGGAAAAAAGTATCGGTCTATTAAACACGCCTAATTATTACAATTATCACATCTCTAAAAGCTTCAGAAAAGTCAAATGATCTCTCATGTGGTTCTGTGCGTGTGTAAGGGAACATTTGCACGGATGTGTTACACCGCCGTGTGGCTCAACCACGAGTCCGCACAGCACCTATTGTTAAATTAGCGCAAGTGTTGCATGACCGTGCAGAGCTGTTTTGCGTGGGTTGTAGCGAATCCTGTGCAAGAGAAAAGATCCTCTTCGCCACGCTCAGACCCCCCCACCACCCCCCGCATCAACACCATGTATTTTTCTGACTGAAAAACATTGTTTACTGGAACCACAAATCTCTGTTTTGCGCTCACTCCACTGGCCCTGCTATACAGTGCTCGTAATAAAAGTAAATAAATAAGTAAAAAAAGTATAATAAATAAAAAATAATAAATGAATAAAAAAGTAAATAAAAGTTTTAAGCAAACCTGGTCACGCAAAACATTTTAGAGAGAGAAAAGAGGTCACAAATATGTTCACATTCTCTTTTTTACATCTTTTTATTATTTTTATCACAGGAGAAGACTTTTTAATGTAGTTTCATTTGGAAGAAGAATACTTATTGATATGTTTTTCAAGAACAAAAATGATGAAAAACGTGTACTGGCCTAATGAAAGCAAGTAGCATATGAATCTGAATCAAATACAGAGATTAATGTGTTCAAATGGTTGTTTGAATAAAATAATGCCTACTATTATTTTTTCTTTTAAATGAATTAATTGTGTTTTTTTACTTGACTTTATTTGGGAGAGTTTGTGAGAAGAACAATAACAAGTATTATTGATGTCACCTTACTGTAAGATTACAATGTTGTAGCATCTCAAACCCGCCTCTGTGCTTTCATTCACTTTTATTAGTGGAGGAAAGTCACTGGCATATGCCTTTATATTCAATTAAAAATTATGCTCTTTTTGAAAAGTTTAATACACAGAAGCTTGTGACATGACAAGTTGACCTCTTGAGGTCAATCCGAACAGAACGGAGTCTCTTCTGTCCAATCACACGGCTCCTCCTTCCTCCAAATGTCCTGGTGTTTAACCAATCAGCGTGCGCAGCGCGGAGTCAGAGGGGACAGCGACCGCAGATAAAATGTTAGACTTTCATCAATCGTCTCAGAGCATCTTCTAAATCCTCCTGGACTGTCAGAAACCCGCACGCTGATATAAACTCACCTTCCCCGCCCCCAGCTGAGGCCGACCACTGGATAGCGCTCATCAACTTCTCTGAAGTCCAGACTCTTCTGACGGGGCAACCTGTTACTCACACAGGGTCTGCTTTGCGAGTCTCGGAGGGAGAACGAAGGAAACAAGTCAACAGGAGGTATTTTGTTGGATTAAAAAGGACAAGCAGAAGCAAGTTCGTTTATAGAGAGGCCTGACAGAAAGTCAGGGATCATGACAGCGCTTGCTGGAGGTCTACCGAGAATGATGAGACCAACTCCTCATCAGAACTATCCGCGGGGAGGATACTCACTGGAAGGTAAAACTTACTCGCTTCTTGAGAGTTTCCAAGCTAAACTTCAGCTCACAAAACTCCATATCTGCCTTTGAAACATGTAAACTAACATGCATTTATCTTTTTGTGAAGAGATTAAAAATCACATTAGTTTTCATTGATTTTTTAACAACATTTAGAATAATGACCCTTTACATTATTTAAAACGTCAATTAGATAGTTTTTCCTGCTCCAAAAGTTATTTTTTATTTAATAAAAACTTCAATGAAACTTTCAGTTTAATAGTTTTTTTGTGCCACAGATTTTAGTCTCCCATATTGATATATAGATGTGAGATTATCAGTTGTTATCGGCCTAAAACTAAATGGCCTCCTCTCAGAAATATCTCTGGCTGTGTAGTTTCCACTCCGTTAGGACAGGGTCGGGTCAACCAGCTTGGTGGTGTCTTCATAAACGGCAGACCTCTCCCCAACCATATCCGCCATAAAATCGTGGAGATGGCACACCACGGGATCCGTCCGTGTGTTATATCACGTCAGCTGAGAGTGTCCCACGGCTGCGTCTCCAAAATCCTCTGTCGGTACCAGGAGACAGGCTCAATCAGGCCGGGAGCCATCGGAGGCAGCAAACCAAAGGTGAGAGGAAGAACATTTCATATTTTCCTCAGTGTTTTCCCACAAGAATATTCTTAAAGTTCTTTAAATGTGTATTATAGGCTACTCTTCCCTGAAACATGTCAGGTTTATGAATGACAATAATGAATGGCCAGAGCATGTGGATAAATAAGAAAACAACAAAAATAAACAAAAAGACCAACTTTCTTTAAACTTTTCCTTTCTGTCTTTTCCCTCTTTACTAAAACATTTAATAGCAAATAAAAAATTCTAACATAAACATTTCCATAATTAACAGTTCCGATATATATA
>JBAMHV010000008.1:11003871-11014148 GCA_037177535.1 Pseudomugil gertrudae
TATAAATAAAATTGATATATTATTTATATATTATTTATAGTGTTTGTGTGTGCTGCAACGTTGCTGTAATGTGACTTTTCCTTTTCTTTTCACACCAAAAGCAAACTGCTACTCCAGAAGTGGACAAGAAAATCGAAGAGTACAAGAGGGAAAATCCAGGCATGTTTAGCTGGGAAATTAGGGACAAACTACTGAAAGATGGGATCTGCGACAGGAACAGTGTCCCCTCAGGTAGAGAACATACAGCTGGATGTTAAAATTATAGTCACAAAATCAGAGAACAAGGCAATGTCCATTCTTCTAATTGGTTTCTTGTTTGTCTATTTTATTAACTCACGTTTATAATTATTTAAGCAATTTCAAAATATGCCGTTGCGCATTTAGAGCAGCTTATTTATTTATTATTTTATTTCTTTACTTAGTTCTGCGCTTCTTTTAAACGTTTCCTTGTTTTTCAGTGAGCAGCATCAGCCGAGTTATGCGCGCTAGATTCGGCGGTATAGCTGAAGATGAAGAGGACGAAGATGAAGTGGTGAAGAGGGCGATGGAGGATAACGAACCGCGGACAAAACACAGCATCGATGGGATTCTTGGAGACAGATGTAAGTTAGACTTTATTCGGGGTGTGTGAATGTACAATTTATACATATCCATTATAATAAAAAACACATGTAACTGTGTTCCTTTGCACTCACTGAGGTAGACTATTAAGTTATAAAAGAACAAAACAGGAAGATTTAATTGTGCATTATTTTTGATTATTTATAAGCTTTTTTCAGCTCCACTTTTGTTGGCAGTTTTGTTGTATCCTTGTGTCTTATGACGAATCAGTTAATAATAATAATAATAATAATAATAATAATAATAATAATAATAATAATAATAATAATAATAATAATAATAATAATAGCCAATGTATCATTTTTTCGAGGTGATCCATATGTTTCAAACTTTTCCACAAAAGTTTAACACTTTAAATTGTCAGGTTCTGGCGCATGCGCTTAGAGTTAACAAATAAGTCCGTGTAAAGAGCTATTTTAAAACCAAACATTTGTCTAACTTCCAAGCATGAGAAACTTAAAAAAAAAAACACTTAATCGGAGACTTGAGGATGAACTTCAGCGGACAAAGCAGGGAGAGTCCATTGAGACTCACACCTCAGTTTGACGCAAACAAAAGCCAAACTCCAGTGAGCGGCTCAGTGGTGTACAAAAAGATGCCAGAGCTTTTCAAAACGGGGATAGAAAAGAAGAGAAAAAAGTGCGCTGACAAAAGACCGGGAGAAGACATTATGAACCCGCAATGAGCGATGAATTATTCAGGGACACGAATGGGCCCAGTGCCACCTGGTTTATGAATTGCGCATTTCGCATTTGCCTCACTGTTAACAGTTTATATTTAAGGAAAGCTTCCAGACAAACACCTGTTGATTTACGACCTGTTGGTTACAGAAGAGTTGTGGCAATTGAAGCAGTTAATTATTGATGACCAGACCCATTGAGGCAGTATCTATGAAGTGTCCTTGGCCTATATTGGTTTAAATAGTCAAGTGGTCTGTTTTACAAGATATTAACTCTTAAGAAAAAACTTAAGGCCAAAACACAACTGAGCGATTCCGTTATTTTTGTACGCGCAGCTTTTTATTGCGCCTTTTTGTCTTTGCGCAGCAAGCATAACGCTTTCAGCCAGTAAGTGCAGGGAAACTCTCCTCCTCACTGGATTAAACCCAAACCTTTTATTTCTCTCCACTTTCATCTCAGACAAAGTCCGCCCCTTCCCTTTTTTGCCTTGGGCGCACACATTTAATTCAGTGTCTATGCGGGACACTTCCCACTCCCTCCATACCGTGGTGGTGGGACATATCCACATCAAGCGGCCGACTTTGTAAATACGTTTAAGCGCAGAGTGGATTATTGTGATTGGAAACAGAGTTTTTACTGAGTTAGTTCTTAAACGATATTTTCCAAATAACGTTGGCATTTTTTTTAACTTTCATGAGTTTGTTTGATACAAACAAGTGTACATCATAGAAAAGCAAAACATCAGTCTCCATTTCTTTTATTCTTACTATCATTTTTCTTAACAGTCCAAATAATATAAACTTAATCCTTCCTGTCAACAGTTAAATACAACTTTCTCTGCAATATGACCGGTATATTTCATTCTTGTGCCCTCTTGAATGTGCATGTAGTTGTTGTATTTCTCTTTTATAGCACTTCATTAGAATGTGAAAAGGCTGGTTTGGAGACCGAGAGTGAGTGTCTTCTGGCCAAATATTGATTAAGTAGGTGTTTGCAGAGGCTATTGTTGTGGTGGGGAGAGGCCTGTTGCTCTCTGCCCCTTTCTCCTCTACTACTATTGTTGGCTTTCCTCAAGTGCTAAGATCAAAGCTGACTCATTTAGATTTATTTGTCTGGGAAAAAGAAAACTAAGGTTTGTGGGATAAAGTATACGGAGGAGTAGTGTGTCTGCATGGCATTCGTATTATCGGAAGTGGATGTTAGCTGATCATGATTTTAAGTGGTTGCCTTTATCTTTAGCAATTGAATTATAGGAATTGGACTAAGCTCCATTATTACAGCATGTTGTTGAAAGAATGGATTGGTCACCATGTGCATTTGTTGACTGAGAATATATCCAAATAAATGTATCTTTGAGTCATCTTTTAAATGGGCACATTTAATTATATGTAACTCCAAAAGAGTTGTTGCTGACATTGTCAGCGCTGATTTAATTGATAGCATCCTCTATTTATTACTGCTGTTGCTTTAGCCTTTAGCCTCATTTAACTAATTAAAGTAACCCAAGTAATGAAAGAAGGGTAGCCACTCTTGCAGGATCTATTTATGGCAGGTGGGGGGTGAAAGGCAGAAAGAAGAAGAAGAAAAAAGAAAGCTCAGAAATACAAACAGTCAAAGGGATAACTTTTCTTTAAAGGGAGTCCTGCAGTGCTTAAATGAATGAGCTCAGTTCTTTCAATTCTGCCATGGTGAACGCAGTCAACATGTAATAATTGGTTTCATTGAGGTGCATTCCAACAATCTGCTGCCATTCTCCTGCCTCTATTGTCTGGAGGCAGGCAAATAGCCAGAGGGACAGGAGGAATCAAGTGCTGACAAAACATGAAAGATTTAGCTGCTTTTGTCAAAATAGCCGAGTAGGACTTTGTTTGTGTAAATAAACTGGGTTACTGACTCCCTGGGACTTTGGCATGGATTAGGAATGAGAGAAAATTTGGGAGTGCGGAGAGCAGAAAGATCATATTTGCGTTCAGTGTGTGCCAGGTCTTAAGCCGTATGAGTGTCATATACGTTCAATTCAAAAGCAATCAAGCAGCAATTAAGACAGCTATAAACCTCAACATCTGTGTCATCTTAAACCAATTTTCCTGTTTTATGACTTATATACTTACAAGTCAAGAATATACAGAGATATGTTTCCCTCACCCTCAGGGAGCAAAGTCATCTGAGCTGTATGTCAATAAACCATAACTGTAAACAGAGAGATACATGTTGTTTTCTTTTTAAAAAATAGATTTACATAGAGCTTTAGTGGTCACAGAAGGCCTCCTTGTAACCAGAGGAATGTCTGCAACAGCCACATTTATATGAGGGCCTGAGTCTGCTTTTCCCTGTGTCAGTGGTACTTTTATGCTTGTTTATTCTGCAAGGCAAACAAAGACAAACAAAAAAATCTGATAGATAGATAGATAGATAGATAGATAGATAGATAGATAGATAGATAGATAGATAGATAGATAGATAGATAGATAGCCTTTGTTTTGTACTTCTCTACTTTTCTGTCAGCATGATTCTCAGGGCTCTCTTACTACAAAAAGGAAAAAATCCACACTGGCTGATCTGCAACTGAATGCAGACTCTATGCTTCATTAAAGCCTCTTTCTCTGTTGGCACCCACATTGTGATCCCCCAATATTAATTCAAAGGACAATTAATGAATGCGGGCCAACTTTGAAGTAATGGGCTGGGGTCCTGGCCTGAGCCGGCCCCTCGGCACTGATGTACTCTCCACATTCTCCCCACTAACCTCAGAGACACTGTGAAGTGACTGAATAAGAAGAAATGAGCAATAGAAGGTCAAGGAGAGGAGCCCCAGCAGAAAAAGAGCTCTCTATTTCCTTGGAAGTATTAGCCAAGCAAAACTCTGATGGGGAGGATAAAGGAGTGTGAAGAAAAAAGGGTCGGGGGCGAGGGGATTCTGCAAAGAGGACCACAATGGGATAGTTAATTGAGTAAAGCCAGACAGTGTTGTCAATCACTTAACTTTGTTTAGCCTCAGTTTTTGTGGAGCTTTTCCACCCAGAACTTTGCACATTATGGACATACTATGTTACTGTTTTCAGTATTGCCTCTTTTTTCTATTCTGGAGAAAAAAAATTTTGGAAAACAAAATTTTTAAAACATATGCTCCAGTTTATATCACTCAATTTCTCATTTAGCAAAAATGGGAAATAAAAGGGAAAATAGCAACAAATATTTAAAACAGGAAAATCAACCATTACCCAGTGTAAGATCAGAAAAAAAGCACAGAATGTGATGATGGTTTTGTGTGTGTTAAGTTTGGTTGCAGAGTCAGTGGTGGGCTATTTTCATTGCAATGCTGTGCAGTTGCTGTGAAAAGGTCAGGGGCCAACCTAGGGTCACTCGACTGTTAAAACTATCAGGACCTAGGAAAATGAGGTTACAATAATGTTTGGGAAAAGATGTCAACTCACAGTATAATACCAAACCATCACTTCATGGAGAAAGCTGCTTCCACAACTTTCTCTCTTTGAGAAACTTTGCTCTCTTACATTTAAATAAAATTTGACTCTTGTTGGTTTTTCTCTTGTTTGTTTGTTTGGCCTGAATTAGGTAGGGCTGATGCAGATCTTTGCTAGTTAGTCTCCGTTTGACTGGAACGTGCAGCAGACTGGCCCTTTGCTGCAGCTCTGCGTGGGTTCTGTAAAGTTGTTTTGTCCTTGCCCTGAGGGTGGAAATGCCACCGTGAAACTGTCACCTAACAGCACCACAGTGGAACTAAATAATAACCACTGCCCACTGGGCACACATAATAGCCATGTAGGGCCATTTGGGGCTTCTTGTCAGCGATTCAGGGTTAGAAAGAGATACATCTTTTTACTTCATATCGCCAGCTACTTCTTTGTACGCTAAGTGCCAGCCTCCTGCAGTCATTCACTCCATTTTCTCTGTCCATCACATCATCATCTCCCTCTCTTTTTCCTTCCATCAGACCCCCCTCCTCCTTTTCCAGGCAGCTGCAGGTTCCTGGGGGCTCTTTAGCAAGTCAAGTGAGCAGCCCACTCACTCCTATTTTTCTCCTAACTGTTAACCCCAGCTGAGTTCATAAGCTGTCAGTTAACCATTCTTTTTCTCCAGTGCATCTGCTAGCACCAACTCCATGTGGCATGCTACTATTTCATTCAGTGACCCACTTGCACTGTGCGGTGTCGCCTGAAAGGGACAGATCTACTTCTTTGGGAAACAAGCTAGTTCATTTGTCTCTTCTGCCCTTTGTTTTGCATTGCGAACACATGTCACCAGCTCAATTACCTTCTCTATTAACAGCCTTTGGAGGACGGGTAAGCCTGCCCCTACCAGGACAAGGCTATAAACTGCTCCATATGCTTTGCTTTATCTTTTCTCCTTATTCCCTCATTTCATTTTGATTCTCTCTCACAGTCTCTGTCACACTTTCCGTTTCTTTACTTTTTTTTGGGTCATTTTTAAACTACGTGTGTGAATTTATACACACATGTGCGTATAGACATGATTGTGTGTGCCGGGGTATGTCTCATCATATTAACATCACTTGAAGGGGCGGGAATTTAGGGAGGGGGGAATGACTGCTTGCCAAGACAAGTCCTGGCTGCAATAAACAAGAGCAGTCTTTATCCTCACAGTTGGATTCCTCTCCTGGATTTTTGGCCTGTTTGAGTACTCTCGACGCAGGTGAAGCTAATGGAACTGGACGTTCCTCAGGTTCACATCTGTGACCCACTGGACTTTATCTTCCCTGGCTGTCAGTATCCTCTCTCGATCAGTAAGGGGTTCTGTTTATATTGAACAGAGAGACTGTACTGTCCTTTCCATGCTGATATGGATGCATCATGTGTGCATGCACATATTGGTTTTTTATTCATGGAAAAGAACCTGTTGAACTCATTTATTAAACCCTAAATTTGACTAAATACTCTATGTAATCTATTCTATTATCTCATCTAGCTCAATTTTAATTTTCCTATATCTTATTTTGCTTTAAAACTTCTGCTTCATGTATAATTCTACAGCAGGCTCAATTTCCGCCTGAAGGATAATAATCTGTCTTTCTATTAAGATTCTTGTCAGAGCCACAACCAAACAGTGAGCGGTGATAGAGTATTTTCAGCTCCCCAGCGCTTTAGCTGCAGCGTAAAATTTGATTTGGGTGTTTAAGTAAGGAGGTCGAGGCCTCCCTTTTTTGTGCCCAGTATCCTCTTCTGTCATTTGTTCAGGGAATGTGTGGGAACAAGCCGGCTCCTGCATTAGCATACCTTAAAACTGATCCATGGCAGCATAAGAAACTTATTTGAAAGTTTACAAAAATGTGGATGTAATGATGGTTGAGTCAAGAAAAAGAGAAGAGTGAAATGGATGAGATGGAAGGAACAGGTTCCATGGCTAGCACCACCCATTTTGCTTTAGTTTGGTTTTTTCCCTGCCCCCTCTTCCCAAGCATCTTCTTCAGGTACCTTCAGCTTCCAAACTTCTCTCCATGTCAACCTTTCGACTTTCCATCCCCCAACTTTATGCCCCTTGGGCCGTGGAAGGAGGGGGTTAGGGGGTGCTCCCCTGCTGTGCCCCTCCACAGCCCCCATTGGCCCTTCACTGGACTCCTTTGTGCCCCTCTCCCTCCCACTCTTCATTCCCCCACTCAGCCCCCGGCTCTACAGCCCCCATCTTACCCTTCAGTCCCCCTTTTCCTCCCATCTCCCCTGCTGGGCAGGTGACAGGCCCCTGAATGCGAGCCCGGGCGTCCCTGATGGCTCCTACAGATGGAGCGTGGTAATCGGTCCAATAGAGGCCTGCCACAGGCTTTTCCCTGCTAAGATACAAAAGCTTGGCCACATCACTTCCAAATAAAAAAAAGAAAAAAAAAATAGAAAAAGAGTGTTAGAGGAAAGCAGAAAAAGACAAGAGAAAGGGCAAGCCAGAGGATGACAAAAGCGACATTGTCATTTGCCGTTTAAGGATAGTCTGTGACGGAGTGCCTTGTCAGTAGTTACTAATAATAAAAATTGGGAGGATAAAAAGGGTGAAAAACAAAAATACAGAGGGCAGTAGAGCAGAGATCCATCCCAGCCCTGTGGTTAACATGGGTTTTATGGACTCTTCTTCCCTCCTTCAGGAATCCATGTCATTCAACCTCCTTTTCTGTATTTTTCCCTTTTTCAGTTCCATCATTAAAATAGTTATATTATGTGTCATCTAAGGTTAATTTGCTTTTTTACTTGAAATTTCATCTTGTAACGCAAATTGAACAATGAAAATTGCACTTAATTTACAAGCAAAGTTTTTATTTCAAGCACTATGTCTGCGAGGCTCCGTGATTTTCTCCTTGCACCTGTTGTCTTACAGACTTTGCTCCAGTTGGTCTCACATCCTTTCATAAACAAACCTCATCTCAAACACATACTGTACGTTCCTGGAGTATTGAAGCATCCGGCCAATCCCCAGTGATCCTATATGCCAGTGTGGTGCCGCTGGTTCAAATGTAATAAAGAGCTCTTCCCAGCATCAGAATCTTGTTTGCCGGCGGTCCTTTGCACAGCAGCATTCCCAGAGGCCAAATCCGTGTGTAATGCCTGGTCAGACACACACTGGCAACCGGCACAAACATTTCCTGCTTGACTCTATAGGCTCCAGTGGCAAGGGGAGATCCCTGTGCCCCCCCTCCATGTCTGACTTGGCACTTTTTAATTAAAGCTTTAAATCTGGAGGGTAAAAGGAGAATGAGCAGTCTGGGGCAAACAGACAAGCTCCAGTTCTTCCCGAAGCCTTTCTCTTGCTTACACCTGTCTCTGTGCTTTTAAGTCCCTTATTTCTTCTCTCAGCTTAGATGCTCACTGCAGTCTAAGTACTGAAAAAGACCGACTGAACTCTCCTCATGAGGTGCAAGAGGTCCCTTTGGGGTGGATTTGGGAGAGGATTCCAAGTCTCTCTATTTTGTGTCCATCTGTGTTTGACACATTGTCATAGAGAACATTCACAGAAGGAAAGCTCATAGTCCAAACACAGCAGATGCATGTTTGTGAGTGTGCACGTAACAGAGAAAGAAATGGGGGATTGCACACGCAATGGTGGATAATGGAGAGCTGTCACGGTAGTTTGTGGAGCCTGATCATTATTTAATAGATGGGTAACCTCCCCCCTGAATGCAGAAATAGTCCTCTGTCTCAAGTTTCAAGCCTTCATTGATTCACCTCTTCTGCTGAATTAGATCCCTATAGCTGTTTCTCAGTGGTCCAGTCGCTTTCTCCTGCTCTCAACTGAACAAACAGATTAGGAAGCACCTGCAAAGTACTGCCTTCCATGCACAATGGGGTACTATCGGCAAAGCACACAGCATGGGTAAGACTGGGAGAGACAGAGTGTCCCAGGCAATAGATGCCCCAGAGAGATCGAGACTTCTTTAATCCATGTTCAAGCAGCCTCTGGCTTTTGATCCCCTCAGGAACCTCTGAAGAGTTTAAGGAAGCAGGGGGACACATTCTGAAGTGGCTCTGCATCATGTGTTTTAGTCAGCATAATCTATTATTTCAGCATTGCCTATTATATCCCAGCACAGCCACTACAGTTTTATTATGTGTTATGGCCTCACAAGTAACTGTGTTTGTTTTGCAATCACAGCCAGTCACTCGGATGAGGGCTCTGACGTGGACTCTGAGCCAGGCTTGCCTTTAAAGAGGAAGCAGCGTCGCAGTCGGACTACTTTCACAGCAGAGCAACTGGAGGAGCTGGAGAGGGCTTTTGAACGCACACATTACCCCGACATCTATACACGAGAAGAGCTCGCTCAGCGGGCCAAACTGACAGAGGCTCGAGTTCAGGTTAGACACACATGAACGTGCATGTCATAGTCTTGGGGAATATATACTAACAGTAACATGTCAATGTCATGGACATGTGTCACATCGGTGTTAAATTGTCTTGGGATGTTGTCACACATTCTTTACAGCCATTAGACACAAAACACCATCAGCCCATAAGCCTACTACACATACACACAAACACTTACATACTCAGCCACTTTGTATGAGGACAGCTTTCTGCTTGTGTCAAAGTTTTGCCAAAAATGGACTATGAAAAGACCTTAAAATAGATGATTTAGATAACCGCCTGAAACAGCCACAACAGCCCTCTGGTGTTATTTGAACCACGTGATATTCGGTAGGACACAAAGATGTGGTTTCACTGCACTCTGCAGATGTTAAGATCACACAGTTTAGCTCCCTGTAATGAGACTGAAAAGCTCACACACATATAAATCCACTGACCAGATACAAAGCACACACAGAAAACAATTAGCACAGCATGTCTTTCCTATGAGTGAAGTTAAACTATTCTTTTGATTAAGACACACCTCTCAAGTTTGTCTGTGTATTTCCTCTAGGTGTGGTTCAGCAACAGAAGAGCTCGATGGAGGAAGCAAGCAGGAGCCAATCAGCTAATGGCTTTTAACCATCTCATCCCCAATGGTTTCCCTCCATCAGCAATGCCAGGACTTCAGCCCTATCAGCTGTCAGACAGCCCTTATCCTGCGACTTCTATAGCTCAAGGTGGGCAAAACTGAACTCATCTAAATATCCAAAAACGTCAATGTGTAAAATGTTTTTACTGGGGTGTAAAAAGTGTCTCATAATGTCTCCACTTTTGACTGGTGCTGCAATAACAATTTTTTGTTTGATTAAGTAAGATCATATTTAATGAAGAATTTTTATTCCCTGCAGCCTCTGAGCAGCCCAGTACAGTCCACCGACCTCAACCTCTCCCGCCCACCTCTGTGCACCAGAGTGGGCTCAGTTCATCAACAGCTTCACAGGATGGAGGTTCTCCGTACTGCTTGTCTTCTGGACGACACAGCTTCTCAGGATACTCAGACAGCTTTGTGGCCCAAACAGGACACTCCAACACTGTGAACCCCAGCATTAGCAACAGCTTATCACCCCAGGTATATATATATATATACATAGCTGTGTGCTATGCCGATAGCTTATT
>JBAMHV010000008.1:11025520-11038964 GCA_037177535.1 Pseudomugil gertrudae
TGAAGTTGAACCAGCAAAGCTCTGGCTCTAGCTCAAGAACCGAACTAGAACGGGAACCAGCCTGGTCGAAAACCCCCTGATCTAGAAGGATTTTTGTCTCATTTTCCTGTCCTTCTGCGTGATGAGCTTGCTGGACTGATACACAATTAACTTTGCTTGTTTGGAGATGTTCCCTCATGTACTACCTGGATGAACCATGATATTGATGTTTGGGATGCAGAACAAATTAGACAGCGGTTTTACTGCATGTCTCCTAGCAAACTGCCTTTGCTGGAGTGTGAAGTTGACTACATGCTCCAGAATGGATTAGCAAGTATGTCAACATCTAGTTGGGTTTCTCCATGTGTTTTGGTGCCAAAATATCAAAAGTACCTATCAACAGAATTATTCTGTTGTTGAGAAGGAAGCTCTACCCTTGGTCTGGGCACTGCAACATTTTGACACGTATGTTGGTGCTACCACTCTGGTGGTATTTACTGACCACACCTGGGATCAGCTGCCACCTACTTAAAGGATCCCCAGATGAAGCTCAAGATATCTCCCAGGCTGGGGCTGGGAGATCACCTGAGAAGGCCATATGCTTTTGGTTTTTGTTTTCTTTAAAATAAACTTTATTTTATTTAAATCCACCGTGTGTTTTGCCTGCCCTCTTGTTTGTTGTCACGGCCACATATTTGGGTCGTGACAACAATACGGAAGAAGTTGAGAATAACTAAAACATATTGTTGTCCTACTTGTGTATTTAGGTAGTTTTACTTGTAAATAACTATTACAAACTGGTGTCAAAATAACAAAGTGATCTCAGCATTGCCTTCTTGTGTATAAATGCTATGGCAATACAAAACGCACAAATGTATGAGGGGCAGCTCAATCTGTGCTTCTGATGGAGTGTCTGAAGTCTGAAAATAAATGAGATTTTCATTTTCCATAATCAGCAGGCTTTATGCTTCTAAAAAACTACTTCAGTACCTGCTGTATTCCTAAAGGACCATAAAGCAGGTTCTTTGAACCTAGTTCAAAATTTTATAATTGAGCTACACCACATCACCTGGACACAGTTTAAATAAATAGAAACGGTAAATAAATAAGTAGAACAGTGAAAGCTGTCGAACATTTATAGTTACAATTTCAAATAAATACTGTAACAACAAGGCCTTTAAAGACATGATTAAAAGTAATTGCTACTTTTGTAAGCATACAAAATTAAAGGGGAATGAACACTGGCTGGAAGGGAAATTTTGTTTTGGGAGCCAAGAGCTTCAAGAACCACCTCTGTCTGGTATTGTAGCTACTTCTAGTTGCAGTACATAAACAGTGGAGTCCTTTCACATGACAGAATAAACAAACAAAATGATGGAAATGCACAAAAATCACTGAATATTAAAAAAATGTAATCCCTTAGTGGCCTATTGCAAACACTGTTCTTCAATCTGATGTACGTTGCTTTGGATAAAAGCGTCTGCTAAATGCCTGTAGAATAGAATAGAATAATGACTTTGTCTATCACATCTTAAGTTACAGTCTTGTCCCTGAGTAATATTGTCTGAGCCTGTTGTCCATTGGAAATTTCCCAACGTTTTGGAGAACTCAAACTCTAGCACTTCTTTGACACTTGTGTCAGAGTTCAGTTTCACCCAACCTATCCCAAAGGTTACCTCTGCTGAAAAAAATAAATCAATCCACAACGTGGCGTTTCCTCTATGAATAGGTCACCAATTGCCATTTAAAAATGTTCTTCTTTCCACTTCTTTGAGATGTCCTGAGTAACACACCAGGTCAAGGTTATAGTTGATAAAAGTCAGACCAGAAACTTTCCCCTATACTATTACTTCATGTCATTTTGAGTAATGAAGCCTTTAATCAGTTCTTATATACATTTCTCCACAGATTTTGGAAATAATTGAAGAAAAACTGGGATTATGCTGCTGCTTCTCTTTGCTGCCAAGTGATTCAGTGTAGAGTTTAGACCACTAAAATGAAGAGCAATGAGGAACTGACTAGAAACAGCAGGCCATTTATGTCTCAGCTTTTCAGCAGATTCTTTGGAACTCTTCTATTAATGACACATCTAACAGCCTTAACAATATAAATTAACACATTTTGCATCTCTGAAATATGTGTGTTCATTTGAGTATTTTTAGGTCTGCACATTATTCTTTTTTCCATTTCTTTAAACACACAAACTACCTTAAAAAACCCAATTTAATTTACCCACCAATCTAATATTTGTTGGATTTTCATTATCTTCATCATTACTTTTAGCAATGACATCGCCTCTGTTTTTCCTTTTTCTTGTTTTGAAACAAGGTCACAAGCTGTCCCTCCCTTCCTCTATTCCTTCGGTCTGTCACGCTCTATTGAGAAGTTTTCATGCAATCTTGCAGGTGTTTCTTGGCCTGTGGCACTTCTTTTCACAAACAAAGCCTGACTTCTCCCAGCGCTGCCTGGTTACTAAACAGGCTGTTTAATGAATACAGGTGCTGTGGTTCTGCTCTGCCTATCAGGGAGACATGATCAATACTGTAGGCAAGCTGCGTTTAATTGTCTTCTGTCAACATTCTATGAAGCAGAGGAGAGAGACACATTCACCACCCACCACATCCACCTAACTCTGGGAATTATGTTGTTTGATTGTTTTATATAATGTTTTGTTTACATCTTGTAAAGTAAACGTAACTCTCAGATATGCCAAAATATGCTTTTTTTTATTGTTTGTATTCCTTTTAAACAATTTAAGACAAACAAAACACTTAAACCAATTGTTCATTTTCAAATTCTTTCCCTCTTCTTCTTTTGGTTCTACTTTTAAAATAGGGTCAACAACATGCACTCAGGTTGTTTGTCACAAAAGTGAGCTACTATGACAAACAGCAGGCACCAAGCAGTTTTTCTAGTGGCTATACTCGTTCCTAAAAGGCATTGACTGTGACCCTCACAAGTTAGTGGAGCTGAACTGTAAGATCAGTCAGTAATTCCACCAGAAGGTGGCACTTTATCTCTTCTGAAATCCAGCAGCTGCAGCCAGAACTGCAGGGTTATTTCAGAAGGCATTACCAGTCTGATCACACTATGAAAGACACACCTCAGATTTTCTGTCACCAATGTATCAGTGTGTAATCGGTCATATATTAACTCTGTGTGTACAAGTAGGTGCTTAAATGCACACAAGAAAATGCATAATAATGTTTTATAAATACTTTGGTTGAATTTTGGTTTAGGCAATTATTCCAGGTTTTATAAGCACAATACTCACTGATAAAACAATTTAAAACAATATGATTAGGTATCATAAGAAAGAATCTTTCTATCCTAGTTCTTCAAGTAAGACAATTCTCATGATTAAGCTTTTTTCTGGATTCAGTGATTCCCTCACTGATAAACCTTGTGCTCGGCTAAACACTCCAGCAGACAGTAGCCCAGTGTCCTATCTTGCCTCAATTAACTTCAAACTGCTCTCTATTACACGCTACAATGAAACATGCAATTTCATTAGCTCACACAGAACCATCAGCACCACTAATTGTTTTGTATTTGTATTTTCAGCATTCTTCCATTTCCAAGAGAACTTGTTAGAAGATATCCTGGAACAAGGCTGCAAGAGGTGAGAGTGAAAAATGGAAAGCACATAAACAATTAAAGATTAAGGTTGTCTCAGGTACTTCTTTATTGGTTCAGTGGTCAACAGGGCTGCACAGTTTGTATGTAACCTTCAAAAGCCACGAACCCAATGCACACAGACGCTTAATTCACAATCAGCAAAAGGTCAACAGAGAAACAAATATCTGTGGAAAGATACTATATTTTACCGTACTAACTGATCGGTATTTGAATGGTCCCACCTTCTGTCGACACCAAATCATGGAGTTCTTCTGCTCTTTAGAAATATTCCTGTTGCAATGTTGGAGACTAATGAGAGAAATAAGCACAATTCCTTTGATAAGCAACACAGTATGTTGAAAAGCAGTAAACATTGATTTATAATGACAAAAGACTGAGATACAACAAACCCAGTTAACGAAACATAAACAAACAACAAAACCCAACGTATTTATGAAAAAAAATCAAGTAATATTACATTTATCTGAATTGTTTATTTAATTATGTTTGATGCTCTTTCTTTTTGTTAGTGGGTTATTTCCTTAAGCCTGAAGGGGTCTGATGCAGATAAGAGTATATTTAAGCAAGTTGCTAACTCTATCAATGCTTGGTGCTGAGCAAGAGTTTTTTTTTTTTTCCAAATTTACTCCCATGGGAAATAATAAAATACTCTTGCAGGTCCATGGAAAATACATTTAAGCTTCACTGCATTGGCCCACAAGTTGTCCAGTGCTTTTTTTTTTTTGCTTCCAAGTTTTCTGTCATGCTATGCTGATAACTTTAAGAGTTAATAACATGATGTTTACATTTAAGCATCTTAAATATTTCATTAGGAGGAAAGTAGTTAATGGCCTTTAACTTCTGACCTTGTTAGTCTAATTTTTTTCTCGTTGCTGTTAGTAATTAAAAATACACGAATATGGTTTAAATTTATATAGTCAGGTGCAGATGTGAAAAAGATACTGGGTTGGGCTACTGGATTACTCAAATGGTTGCACATGTTGGCTATGCACTGAATAAAAGCTGGTCTGGGCTAAAGGCCCTGCCTTTGGTCATTGGCTACGTGTTATTTAAAGTTTTGCCATTTTACACTCATTAATCATGACTCCTGTTCTTCCACATGATGTGTGCTGCCTCCCATAAAACAGTTTTTTGAAAATACACTATCATAACATAAGTGTGGATTGTGATGGCATCTTATATTCTCATAGAATATTTTACAATTTCTTGTATAAAGGTTTTTCTTTTTTCTTCAATATATAAACACAAATGCTTGCTACAGCAAGAAGTAATGCTGATAAGAACAAACCACAACAGTAAAGCTCAAGGTCCGTAAGACATGACATAATAAATGAAACATGAGATGATGAAATGCTGAGAGAGATCTGCATACGATAATTCTCAGAGGCTTTGTTATAAGGAGCAAAGCCTCTAACTTAATACCATTCAACCCTCTGTAACACACAAACATTGATTGTAGCAGCTTTCAGGGCTATTTAAATGAGCTATTTTCCTTTCAGCGCGGTCTTTAGAATACAAAAATAGTAGAGGGCCACAGGTTAAAGAAGTATGACATCAGTAGCTCAGAGTCAAGGGACAAAACAAGGAAGCAAAGAGGCAGAAGGTCTTAGCTGCCACTTACTCAGATGGAAGAAGCCTCCTAATTAATAATGTACCAAGTAGTGCATACGGGTAGCATGTGGTGATGTCACACACAGTGGCCTTCCTGCTTAAAAAGGACACACACACACACACACACACACACACACACACACAATGACTTAGAATAACCTTAAATCTCAGTTTAACTTTTATTTTTAGGTTGAAAATATCTAAGAAGAGTGCAAGGATGTATTCACAGTTTTTATAACCAGGAGTATAATATTCTGTTGTATTAGTATTAGATAATTACTCATAATTGTGCACATTTTCATCAGTTTTCTCAGTGAATTTGGATGTGTGAAGCCGACATGTACAGATAATGTTCTGTCTGATCTGCACATAACGCAGATCCTAGCATTCATTTTATCACCTTGGATGTCCTTCAAAACTCCCCTGTTACTTCCTACATATGAACTGAACTGAACCGAATGCATCCAATTGAACAAAGATGTGAGGCAGAGTCTCCGGCCTCAAACTGAAATCGTTTTGCTTGTGCTATCCAGGATTTGATTCACTCACCCAACCAGCCGAGACCAGTTTGTGATGAGGTGTTGGTCTCCAGCAGAGCTACAGAAATCACATCCACACTGTTTCACCTTAGCTCAGGCACACAGGGAAATAAAAGAAAAACGCATAACAGGCAGCGAGGGAGCGAGAGAGAGGGATAGAGATAAGGAGAAAGACGTCTTGGATCTTCAAGCAGGAAGGTTGCTTCCCCTAAATCCAGTGCATTCAAGCATAGAACAATCAAAGCTTGCAAAAACACACACATACACATTCAAATGTGTCTTCGCTCCTTCCTGTGATTTTACTTTTTCCCTTCACGAAATGATACAGCTTTGGTTGGAAAGGAAGCCAGTGGGATGCAAAGAAAAACACCTCTGTTTCAATTAAGATGAAAGACAAACAGTGAAAGGAGGAAACCTTTGGTATTCTAATTAATGAAGGATCTGCATATATTCAAACAACATAGTAGCCAAAGGCAGGCCCTCTGTGTTCTGACATGAAGAATAAAAGTATTTTCTCCTTGTCTGAGAGAGACTAGGCAGAGGCACCCTGGCAGAGTCTCATTATGTTCTCAGGATCTGTCTTTGCCTGCAGCACCCACCTATGCACCTTTTGCTCAACCTAGCTGAAACAGATAACAGTGAGCCAGGTAGAAAGGGCCACATTTGAATGTCAACCGTCAAATATCAGAGGAGAAGCTACAAATGGCGCAGCAACGTCAGAGTCACACAGACATTATCTTAACATGGAGCAACTCTGATAAGGCGAATAAAAGCCAAGGGAATTTTAATCATGATATTAGGGATTAGACTTAGAAACTGAATGGCATATATTAATTTTAAGTTGCCTGACGCAGTGCAGAATGCAAAATGAGCACAATTCATAAACGATGCATAAAGAACAGTCATGGTCGGTGGTATGTTTTAATAACTGTAGCCGTGTTTTATTTATGCAAATACTGGCTAATTTGTAATTATGTGAGTGGGTTCATGTTTGGAATCTTTTTTAATCATTCCCTCGGCGTATAACGAACAGCACCCAGCCATAGCTGCTGATGGTAATGAGAAAATCAGCAGATGTGGTACCTCGATGAAAGGATGTGCAGTGTTTCAGACATTTCAGGTATCCCACAGAACATTATTATCAGGCTTAGTCACCTCTGCTTTAGAGCTAGAAATGCAATCATAAAGCAGTAAGCATGATAAATGAATAGTCAGTCTGTTACTGAAAAAAAGCGACTGTCATCATAGGTTGACCGTCAAAAAAATTGTACCTATAGGGATCTAACATGGACTTGCTGTGTGCTTGCATCAGGTTGACTGCATGTACTAAGTAGGATTGTATCTTATCTTGGAGGACCAAATTGTTTGAGACTCACTTTTCACATGCAATTTCGATGTACGGATGAACAGGAGTTTAAAAAGGCATCACTGAAGGCTTCATAGTGACCTTGTTAATAAATAATCTGAGCACCACAAAGGAAAAAAAGCCACCATACCACTTCCCACCCACTAAACAGGCTGAGAAACTAAAACAGAGACAGTCACAGTTATAGAACACTCAGTTTCTTTGAAGGTTGTTAGAGTTTAGATTTAGTCAGGTTTAATATTCCTTTCCCTTTAGAGCTTGGCTCTGTAAAGTATCTCTGTCTGAAGTTTTTTTTTTATTCCTTTGGAAGCCTTTTTCAGCAAGTCCAACTACCATTCTTCTCATTATCTATCTCATTCTGCACATCCACTCCATCTTTCCACCCTGTGACTTACCAGCCATCTTCCAAGCTCCCTGAGGCAAACGCATGATTGAGGTTTTGTGCACCCACAGGTTGTTTGAGTTCAGCAATAATTCATTCTTCATTTTTTTTCTTCAGCATGTTCATGAACTTCAGCGTGTCTAAAAAGCACATGATCATGGATTACATATAGAATGACAGCTAGTACAGACTAGATAGCATTGATAATCACACAACCAATTAATAACCACTTTGTAGGACAACTGCCATCATGATACAAAAAAATGTAGGAAGAAGAGGAAAGAACTAGTATAAAACAAAAGTTGTGTTGATCCTAGCATGGCGGTGATATATGATTCATACAGTAAGTATTTTATATACAAGCATATTAAGACATACACATGCATACTCAGACATTCAGACAAACAGATATGTACAAACTTAATATTATTAGTCATGTCTTGTTTTTCTATTTGGTGCCTGTGGCAGACTTAGTAAAAGTGTGTATTAAGAACCAAACCAGTATGTTTTTTCTAAAAGTATTGAGTTGCTTCTTTTGTACTTCAACTACAGATAGACCAGTATGCTTTCATCAGAACTAATATCAATAGCAATCATTAGTATTAAAAACTTGAAACTGATATTCATATTCAAATACTGGCATCAAGATTTTGAGTAATTCAAATTTAAATACTTGTTTAAATATTTTAAGTATATGTTTATTTATAAATTTTTTTTTAAAAAAAACCCACATGCTCGACTCAATTATTACAGCATTTGGAGCCTGGAGTTGATTTAAAGTAAATGTATTTAACACGATAGCAGGGACCCTGTTGTTCAAAACTAAGCTGTTACTTTACTAATGATGTTACTACAGCTGAAAGCTGTAGCTATTATCCCTGAGCACCATGCAGTTCATGATAGGTTTATAATGAAGTTACATTGTCTTAAATACTTATGTATGTCTCAAGTGTTGCTCTCTCTCTGTAAAAAATCAGTTGAGGACATACCTCAACTAATAATGTGTCACTTTCTGTTGCTTGAGATCTCTCAACAGAGAAAAATATATAGTAAAATAACTTGGTAATTAAAAAGCCATATTTCCCCAGTTTTCTCTGAGACAGATGCTGCTTTGCTTTCAGTTTCTGGGACTTCTCATTGGGCTCAATGGACACAAACAAACTCTTTTCTAGCCTCTCTTTAACATGCCTGCAATAAAACAAACTGAGTTTTACACTCTTTCAAATGCACAGATTATTTCCACATATAAGCAACCTTGTACCAAGTGATACACAGACATGTGAAAAAAGGGCTGTGAGTGAGCAGAGCTGCCACTTATGTGTATATCACATTATTGGATATTAATAGTTGTGAGCTGTAGAGGACTGGGATGTTTATTACAATTACAAGAGATCTGCTGCCTTAACTTACTCTTGACATTACTCTCATCTACTCACCAGACCTCCTCCAAAGAGCAAACCTTTTTCTCCCTTCTCTCTGTGTGAGCTCTGGGAATGCACAAAGCTTTCACTGCTGATTTGGCTGCTACCGTACCGCGGAGGTAGCCGATCAGATGGTGCTGTTGGTGGGACAATATTGTAGACTAAGTATACTGCTGACAGAGAGAGGTGTGGCTGCATTATAGCCAAACTAAGCAGTTTTAAATTGTACTCTTATAGGCCGATGGTTAAACCAAAAAGATAGATGCTGATATGTGTCAAAATGCTTAAAATCTGTTCCGACTATATTTATCCCAGCCAATAATAGGTCTATCTCTAGTCTAAACATAGCTGAAGAATGTCTAAGAGTAAATATATTGAATACACTTACCTCATATAAGTGTCACTTCACAGCTTCCAACATTGGTTTCATTGTTGACCTTTTTCTGGAGGATAAAAATATTGTTATTTCTTCCTTTACCTGTCTCATTATGCATATTTTCAATTTGCAAACTTTTCAATTTTGACCTTTTTTTTTGATGTGGAATAATATGTCAGGTAAAGTGAACTCAGATGGTGCAGAATTGTATTTGAGCTTTTATTGGGATATAGGGTAAGTAAACACCTTATAGAAGAAATGGCAAATTATTGGTAGGTTTACATACTGCACATACTGTAGCTCCGCCTTGCATCTCTGGTGAGTAAATTTTAGTTTAAAAGTTGTCTTTTGTTTTATTTCTGGCACTGCTGTTTTCTCTTTCTTTTCCTCGTTTCCCCTGACAGTGTCTTCCCAGGTTTCTTTACTGAATCAGACATATTGTATTTCCAAACAGCCAGTATTTAAATATCCACGTGCTTCAACTTGTGACACAGTGCTATGAAGCATAATTCATCTTAAACGTTTTGTTCCAGATGGCAGCACAAAGTTGTGAAATGCCGTATTTCAACCTCAGGCAATGATGACCCCAGGAATGTGCATGATGAATGTCAGCGTGCAATCAAAATGACTTAAAATGACAAAATGTTCCGCAGTGTGACCCTACATATATAAGGTCACAAAGTTCTGTAGTATTTAACCCAAATATTATTTAAATAAATTATTAAATAAATACAAATACATGAAAAGCACTCATCAGTTTGAATTAAACCTACATGGGTAATCATGAATATGTTGATGGGAAACAACCTCAACCTACATCTGAGACTTACAGCTGTTGTAGGTTCTTTATTTTTGTATAAGTGATTATGAAGAAAGAAAATAAATCAATTAAATTATGTCACATTTGAATGTGATTTTATTTTATTCAAGTAATAAAAAAGCAAATACATTATCACACTTACACATTTGTGTTTGAACTACAATGCCAATCTTCTACTATTTTAAGTACCCTTTGCTGTAATGAAACAGTGTTTATTGATTTTGTGTGATACTATCATTTCAGAATAAAATGTCAAAAGGAAGTTATTTATCAACAACCTCTTCAAACTACCAAAAAAAATAATCCAGGCCTTTGCTTAGTTTATGGAGAATATGTACATCTGTGGCGTGACAGATAAGCACTCTCATAAAATTATAACTTTTTCACAAATCTCCAGATTTATTTATAGTCACAGTGTAGCCTGTAAAAGATAAGTAGTGTTAAATAATAACTACTGATGTTATTTGAAGAACCTTGAATTATTATACTAATTAAGCAGCTTGAGGTTTGTGTATTTCTATGGACTGCAGTTGTACACCATTAGTACAAAACCAACCAGCCAACAAAAATAAATAAATAATAATAATAATTGCACCCTAACTCTGGATAACATATGTTACAAGTTGATGTGGTAAACTTCTAGTTATTCAGAAAGATGAGAAATAATTAAATAGTTATTAGCATCAGAATTAGATTTAGTTAGATTTTTTTCCCACATTTCCAGCAGTGGATAGATGTACTAGTAAGAATCACAGATTTTGTACTATCATTGGCCACAATATAAAGCAATTGTTTGTGTCAACAGTGGAAAGCATTTCTCCAATATATTACTGGTTTGTCAGGGGTGGCAAATATACATATATGCTTCATATATGTGTTTTATATAGTATGTCCATGCATCTATGACACGCAGTGTACTTTGCCATTGTAGTGGATTTTCACCATGCTGTCTCCATGAGGACCCAACACTGTCCTCTGTCAGAAGGGGTGTTTGTTTCATCTTTAAGGAATAAGTACGTTCGTCTGAATCAGCTTCTCTGACTATATTAACCTGAGGAGCCTGGAATGTACTCGACTTGCAGAGCGGTCCCTCACGGTTAAACGGCAATGATGTAATGTCCACATCGACTTCATAATATATACATATAATTTATTGGCTATAATACAGAGGTACAAGTTCATGCGAAGCTGAGGAGGGAAGACTTCCCGTCTTCCCCCTCGCTCCTCTGATAAAGTTCTCCGACCCCCCTTTCCTTAAGCGACACAGTTTCCTCATACACACACATCCTGGTGTTTACTGGAAGGCATGTGCTCAGAGGTTCTTCTGGCTTTGTTCTCAGGACATTCCAAAACCCATTTCCCTCCACACAGAACAGCCTGTTTTCTCTAAGGCTGGACAAAGTTCAGGTTCATCTGAGGCCTACCGTGTCAATCCCCCACACCATCATAGTTAAACTGTAACATTTCCGTGTTTGGGGTAAAGTGTGATAACATCTGCATCCA
This sequence comes from Pseudomugil gertrudae, assembly GCA_037177535.1. Lineage (NCBI taxonomy): Eukaryota > Metazoa > Chordata > Actinopteri > Atheriniformes > Pseudomugilidae > Pseudomugil > Pseudomugil gertrudae. The sequence goes on from JBAMHV010000008.1 coordinate 11,037,157, forward strand.
AATCAAAGTTGCTTAAAGATTACCCAAGAACAAATGCTTTGTAAACATGAAATCTCTGAGGTGTGATTTAACCTTTCAGGCATTTTTAGTAGAAAAGCAGCACATAAAACATTTGTTGCCCAGAGCATTCAATGAAATGATTAACAAGAAGGTTAGTGAACTGTACAAGCTACCTGTAATAGAAAAGCTACTGTTAGGGAATAAAAAAAAGTCTATTCTGAATAGCAGTTTACTCTATAGGATACTTTTTTATAATAGGAGAGTGTTACGATTCCCATGGAGTCAAGGGGTTAAAAGGGGGTCACAACACAAATAAAATAAAAAAAGTGGCAATGAGTAAAAGTTAACAGTGATTTATTTACAGAGTGAAAAAACACAAAACAATCCAGGCTATAATATTCTGTGACAATTTAAGATTACTAAACCAAAATCCAAAAACCACAACTCAAAATCACTGCATTCGCAGGCACAAGGATATAACCAAAAACTAAAACAAACCAAAACCAAGCTCAAAGATACAATACTAAGGTTTTTCCACAAGTTTTAAAGACAGTATCACTAAGTCTCACATTTTGCAGGCAAACGTCAGGTTGGCAAACTGGGTCACCGTCAGGCCCAGCTGCCCTGAATGAATGTAACGTAGTCCTTTTATAGCGAGTGGTGTCCTGTGAGGGCCAATCCTAGAGATCCAGGAAGGAGAGTATACCAATCGGGAAGCCGCTTGATGAGGGCAGAGGTTGAGGTAGGGATCACCCAATCCTGATGGGGCTTTTCTGGAAGTCTCTCTCTCCAGGAAGACACAAATGTCTGGGGCCATAACAGAGAGTGATGAAAAAGTCTTCTTCTGGATCCAGTTTGTGGCATGTTTACAACCTATCTAAACTCTTTCTGTAGGAACAAGGAACAAATAATGTATGTAAGCAAGGTATAACAATGTTCAGGGATAGATATGTATTTTCAAATTCCATCCATCCATTTTCTACCGCTTTATCCCAGAGCGGGGTCGCGGGGATTTTCAAATTCAAAGTAAAAAATTTAAACAATTGAATAACTTTCTAAATATCTAGTTAATATCTTAATAACTTGTGTACAGTGTTTTTTTTTTTTTAAGATTTGAATGGGGGTGGGGATGCTGAATATGAATAAAGATGCCAAATGATTATTCATCCATCCATCCATCAATTTTCTACCACTAATTCTCTGAATGGAGTTGCGGGGGTGCTGGAGTCAATCCCAGCTGACATCGGACGAGAGGCAGGGTACACCCCAGACAGGTCGCCAGTCCATCACAGGACCAACACAAAGACAAACAACCATGCACACACACACACACTCCTATGAGAAAGTTAGAGTCTCCAATCAGCCTATCCCCAAGGTGCATGTCTTTGGACTGGGAGGAAACACGGGGAGAACATGCAAACTACACAAAGAAAGGTTACTGGTTGAACCTCCACCAGCCGAGGCTCGAACCAGCAACCTTCTTGCTGTGAGGCCAAATGGCTATATTGTACAAATTTCTTTCAAATTAAATATTTGGAACAATAAATATTTCATTTTAGGGGACATATCATGCATATAATATATGTTTTTGTGCACTTTTAAGTGTTTAGGAATGCAGAAAATGCAACTTCATCCCCTCCTGATGTTGCGCATATATCTTTATTTTCTTTGTTGTCATATTTTTCAGTTTGTTTAATTTTCTTTTTTTCTCTATTATTTTTTTTTATCTATTTTTTTTTCTATTCTATTCTATTCTATTCTATTCTATTCTATTCTATTCTATTCTATTCTATTCTATTCTATTCTAT
>JBAMHV010000008.1:11042348-11057913 GCA_037177535.1 Pseudomugil gertrudae
GGTTGGAGCCCCGCTCACACCGGGGCTCGAACCGGCAACCTTCTTGCTGTGAGGCCACAGTGCTAACCAGCTGTGCCACCGTGCAGCCCCTAGTCAAAGCATTAATCTACAAAAGCTACAAAATAAAGTTAATCATCATATTTATTTAACATTTAGCGTTTTCTGAACATCTCCAAATGCAGCATTAATATATCATAGTATTTAGTGACTGCCTTCTTTTTATTTTCAAATGTTTATTTCATAATGGATAATGCCCAAGTGCATATTTCCATATAAATAAGCCAGGATGGCATCTTAGCAATTTTAAAGTACTCACAACATCACCCCCCTGTCAGCTGCCTCAAGCTAAACAGTAAAGTGGTTCTTGCTGTCTGTTTTTGAAGAGCAGTGAAGCTGTGGGCCCATTTTCTGTCTTTTTCTGACAAGCCTGTGATGTGTACAAAGCCCCCCATTTCTCAGCTGGGAAATCAGCCTTACTACAGCCCCGTCACAAACAATCAGCACTCATTACCCACTACACACTCCACCCCATTTGCCTGCGCTGTCTGGGTTGTGCTTTGTGAGTGCTTGCTTACCGTAGTATTTTTCTCACTATGCAGAGCTTATGATAATGTTGTTTGTGCTCAATGAATTGTTAGCACTCTTAGGTGAATTGCTGGTGAGCTTTGAGGGTCTAACTTGGTGAATTAGCTCTGTTGTTAGTGTGTGGATGGATGTACCTTGGGTCTGTGACCTTGCAGTGAGCAGAGCAACTATCAGATTTGGAGATGTGCTTTTATCTGCTTGGCACCCCAACACTGAGCACTCATCCAATTACCTCCCCATCCGACATAAACATTTATGCTGGGTTGCTATTCTCTGTGAATGCCTTTTCTGAAGGACCTGATGATCACAACCAACCTTGTGTCAGGGAGAGGGCCATTCCATGAATTGAGTGTAATTGGCAAAAAGAGCTATGAACCAGTTGCACTGTGTGTAAGCAGATTACAGGCTGGCAAAGCTGAGACCCCCTCAGGGCGGCACAACATGGCCGTTGGTACGTGGTGTGTAAAACAAGCATGTCACTCATGAATTAAACATAAGAGAATGTCCAGCCATGAAATTGAGATGCTGGAGAAAACAAAGGAGTAGGAGGATGTTAAAAAGAAAAGAAAGAGTGAGACAGAGAGGTAGAATCTTCAACACATGACAATTAAACCGATACCAAGTGAAACCATCCACTAATAATTTTACCATTTTACATTGTTTCACAACACATTGTGACCTGTGTACTAAACCCTTGCTAACAACAGGCTTGTTTCACACAGAATCCATAGTTTATATTGCTTCTAAAAGACAGGTATTTTTCTGCACATGCTTTTGTTCTCTCTTGCAAATGTGTGCAATCTGTCATATTGTTTTATTTCATCATTGAAAATGTGTCTCTTTAGAACAGTTAAGCTCCTAACATGTTGTTTCAGAGCTTTTTAAAAGCAAAGAAAATACTTATATTGTAAAAGCCCAAATGTTTGTTGTCAATTTTTCAGACCTTTTTAAGAATAACTTAAAAAGTCAAAATTTCAAATCACACATACAAACTTTGGTTATAAAAAATGTTTTAAAAATCTTGTGTGTTTATAAATATTTCAAGCTAGATTTAGAAATGTGAGGCACTCGCTATAGCCGGAGTGTAAGAGTGTTGAATTAAAAAAATATGCTTCTGTTGCAAAAATGTTTGTTTTGCAGTAAAGCTAAAGGGACATGGAGCCATTCTGGTAAAATGTAAGCTTAAGAATAGTACGAGTAAGAGTTGTACAAATAGTGACAAGTGGTTTTAACCTCCTTAACCTTAAATTAAACACCAGAATAACTGGCTGATATGAGTTTGAGTGCCAAGACAGAGGTACTTACTCCTATTATTTGGGAAAGTACACAGCTGTTTTTATAGAGTTCTTATTGGTTAGTGTAATTTGAAAACTTCTTTTTAAGAACCAAAGGTTATTTATATCATGATCCAGATGATGTCAAGGTGGTTAAAACACACCACTGGCCCAATTATCTGTGCATATTTTTTTAGAAAATCTTCAATATTATTCTGGAACCAAATTTACTTTGAAAAGTTTTTGTTTTTTTCCTGCTTTGTGATTTGAAGTGAACGCTGTACTGGAACTGTCTTTATAGCTCTGCAGTTAGACTCTCGTGAAAATGATGGTGCGCCCAAGTTCAAGTTCAAGTTTATTTATATAGCACATTTTTACAGACACTACTGCCCCAAAGTGTTGCACAAGATCGAAAACAATATGGAGTAAACTACATAATAAATAGACTACATAAATCACAATTGATAAACCAATAAAATCCAATCACAAATAAAAATATTATAAGCAATAAAATGTCCAACTCAGCTTGTGTTAAAAGCCTAGCCAAGTAGCAACCACCATTGGAAAAAAGTTAAGCTTGTGCTAAGTGCCAAAGGTTGCATTTCACCCCTCATCTGCTAGGGGCTGGCTTCAAAACTGTCAGGCTCAGTGTAAAAATGTGACTAAAAACTTTAGTTCTAACCTTTGTGACATTTGCTAAATGTGTGTTATTATAAAAATTTGGCCCGTGCAATGTATTGATGTTTTAATTTTTGAATAAGGAAATTGCAGATCAGAAAAATGTGAGGTTTCTTCTATTTTTTTAATCCCCACAACTGGGTTTTTTTTAGGAGTTTTTCCTTACCGAGAAGGAGGGTCTAAAGACAGGATGTCTGCTTAGTTTAGTGTAGTCATTACTGTGTCTATTGTGTGTTATGTCTGTTGTGTGATTAACTGTGTGTGAAGCCCTTTGAGACAACTTTGTTGTGATACTGGGCTATATAAATAAAATTGAATTGAAAAATATCTGATGAAGTTGTACTTCCTGCTGAAACATGGAGACATACTTCCATTATTCTCCCATTCATATAAACAATCATACTCTATTTGTCAGAAGACAGCTATAAAATTGGCAGAATCATTTGATATACTCAAGAGAAATACACTAACACACACGCACACACCATCAGTTCAGATAGCTGTTCTGCTGTCAGTGCCTGCTAACAGCAGCAGATACAAAGCTTCCACCGCAAACATGGCCGGGCAGCAAGATGGCTAAACACACAAGACAGCTGTTTTATTAATCCATGGGTGTATCTCAAAACCTCTCTTCACACACTAGACATAATTTACAATGCTCGTGTATTTTTGGACTGAAGCTTCTTTCGGTACTCTCCACTGCCAACTTTCTGTTGAACCGGCTTTGACTCCAGTCATGCAGACAAATTCATTAGTTACCACTAATCTACAAAACTTTTAACTGGGAGAATTTCATCATACCTGGAGTCATTTTGGGATATCCACTCTGTAAGTCATAGCTTATGTTCTACTAGTTTTACCAATCTCCTACACCCAAAGTGCACTTCTCTTTTAGTGGTTTTTCTTTCTAGTGTTCTGCTGCAGATGACTGGAATCATCTGCAGCAGACCCTGAAATTGACTTCACTCATGCCAATCTTCTCTTTTAAAGATTCTTTACAATTGTTGTTACAAAAACTATTGCACTTGTTATTAGTCACAAATTTACCATTACAAAATGTGCTTGTTATTTTATTGGTTAGTGTATATTTTTCTCTTGCTCATTTAGTGTTTTTTTCCCCTCCGCCAGGTCATCATTGTAAATGAAAACAGGTTCCTAATGGACTACGGTTAATAAAGTTACTACTACATCTGACACAAATTTCTGTGCCACTTTTTGGGTACCCAGCAGCAGTTGATGTTTACACGTTTAAAACACACTGGAAAGACAAGTCTGTATTATGATAAACTCATAAGAGAAGTCATCAATTTCTACAATGTAGAAACACATTAATAATTTAGATTTTTGCAAGATTGTTTTTACTGAACAATTAATGATGCTCAAGTTTAGAGGTGTTTCACTCAAAGTTTAGTGTGGTCTGTAGTTCAAATCGTAGCAGCAACAATTTACAGCAGCACTTCAAGCAGCTGCATCCGCCTGCCCTGTGTTGCCACAGCCTACCTGAGCCTGCAAGAGCTGTTGCTTCAAGCCAGCACAACAGAGCTAATGGTTCAGACTAATGAGGTTCAGGACCATCTTGTTTTTCCATCACATTATGTAACTGAGGGGAAGCAAAAGCAGAAAAGTCTCCACTAGTACCTACTCCGCCTGGCCTCACACGATTATACCCAGAAACAGAGCGTTTCCATTAGGATTTGTCGTATCGTGTGGTTACATTTTCCGTACCTACTACTCATGCGGGTGGCGTGACGTCCACAGGCTGGCGTCCATTGATTGGTCTGATATGATTCAGGGTGTTTCAACTTGCCCTCCAACAACTTCTCTTGATCTGTTCCATGAGTCTATTTCCCACGAATAACCATAATCCGAGCACCAGGTAAAAAGTTACCAGGAAGTCTTCTATCTTTGTGTTGGTCTTCTTCTATGGTATTTGTCTTCTTATGTGGTTTTCTGCAGACTCCGCGCAAAGCGTCTAGAAACTCGCGTTGTGCGAGGGACCCCTCCCACATTAGAGGATCGCGACTTGTAATGAAAAAGCAATCCAGTACTGCCCGGGCCTGTAGAGTCGCATCGCGCAGGTACTAATGGAAAAGCGCCAAAAGACCGCTCTGTGGTGGTATTTTATGAATTTGTATCACTCTCCATATTGCTATTGATGTCTCTTGAGCTGCTGCCTGTCATTCACACTCTCCGCCCCATCACCTCACACCCCTACACCTGCAGTTTCTTGCATTTTCAAAATTTGGCAGTGGGTTATGTTATTTAAAAAAGGGTGTACTTAACTGCTGCAATACACCTGAGTCAAATTATACAGTCAAACTTCACAATAAGCTGTCATATGACTACACAAGTGTGTTGCAACTGGACCTACACTAAGAACCTAGGACCTACACACAGGTCGCCAGTCCTTCACAGGGCCTACACACAACTTCATTTAGAGAAAACCTTTGGGTGAGTTATGTCTTTTTTTTGTCTATTAGATCCATTTTGCTGAATGTAAAAAGTCTGTATATAATAATAATGTTTCTGCATTTTTTGCATTTAAGAGAGAAATGAGTAGATATGCTCAAATTCTGGTGTGTATTTAATTCTGTGTGATTGTTTTAAGTAGTAGTCATCTACTGCCTTTTTAAACAAAATTGCAGAGCAGTTGCACTGTAGGACTCAACTAGAACTGCGTCATCCCACTGAGCGTGTCACAGCTGATAATGATGCTCATTTCAAGACAAAACAACACAAAACAAAATCAGCAAGCAAAAATGGCAGCCTCCAATCGAGATGGTCTAGTGCCAAATGAGCAACACTGGTGCTGCTTTAGTAATTCAAATCACCTCTTTCTTGCGCTTTGCATTAGAATGCAGCAGGGACAAAAACCTTGATAGTGGTTTTCATTTACCCCCCAGCCAGACTAATCACACTGCCATTGGTTCCACTCGCAGCTCTGGCTGATGCATCGGAATACTACAGACCAGCAATGTTGGTGGCAGTGGAGCAGGTTTGTACCCCCATGTCACCCTGTGTGCCCAGTGTTTCCTTTCACCACACAACCTCGGGACAAGACAAAAAGATATGACAGATTTATCCCCTCAACTACAACCTCCCCCCATCACCATTACCATTAAACTGTACAAACTGATTTACTAACCTTGCATACTCAGTATTGCATCCTTCAAAAGGTGCAAAAGAGCATATCTATGTCCAGTTAGTACGTCTACCACAATGAATATGCAATTTTGCATGTGTTGTGAGGAGAAAATATAAATATTTTAATTTAGGAGCCACAAAGTGATCTATTAAATATAAAAGCGATTTTGCTATTAGCAACTGTGGCTCTATTTAACAAGTTTTAAAGGGAGGAAAAAGTGTATGTGTGATTGCACACATTTAGCTGCAGTCATTGTAGCAAGAAGGAGTAATAGAAATAAAACAAGGAGACACAGACAACACATGTTTTACACTCGTATGAATATTTTTAGGATGAACAAGGAATCAATTATCAAAGCATATGACTTATCCAGCATTGTCATTTTGAAGATTTAGGAAGAACCTTGGATGGATTTGGAGTAAGTGTCCACCTCCGGCGGTATAAACTGAAGCCAATGCGGTAATACCAAAAAGTGCAGTTCACCCCTCACCCACTAGTGGCTGGCTCCAAAACAGAGTCAATCCCAATTGAATCCCACGTAAAAAAGGGAGCTTCACAGCTGTAATAAACATGTTTACAGTCTGATTAAAACATTTCAAGTTTATTAGATCAGGTTTTACCTTCATGGAAACAGGGACGGGATGGATTTTTAACAACTTATCTGTTTAGATGTTTATTTGATATTTGGCACAAAATGGGGCATGTCCATTTGACTTTGCATCTGTTGGCAAGAAGGCACAGTGTAGCACAGCCGCAGTTTTTAGCCAGCTAACTCCATTTTAGCTTTACTCTGCCTACAGCCATTAGATCTGAGTTAGCTCGATTAGCTTATAGCTCCAGGCAGCTCAGAGTTTGATAATGTCCACCCCCATGCTCACAGCCCCCTTTCAGCTCCTCATCTTTGCCCATTTATGTTTTTACTGGGAGTATTGGCACACATCACGCTGCTAAAATGGTGACAGTGGGAAACATTCCAATGAGCTTCAATACAGTTCTTCTTGTATAGGGTCTATGATTTGGAGCTGTTGAGGCAAAAACGTCTCTGTCAAGAATGAGGAGTCTGGTTGTAAAGTGAAAACGATTACAAGCTTATTGAGACAAAGGAAATAATACAAAGTAAAGAGATTGCAATTCCTGAGAGTCTGTTCAGAGGTCTGTCAGGCAGAGCTCTGGAGAGAGTCTGACCATGAGCCTGCAAGCTGAAACTTATAAAGCCTCGTTCCCACGTCATTGCATAATCATATATCTTGTCAGAATGGAACTAAGCTAGTGCCAGATTCACGTTGTAAAACCATAAAACTATCATGACCGGTGAGGTTGACCTACCCAGCTCAGCTAAGAGAGAATCTGGTGGGTATCAACCTAAAGTGCAGACAGGCTCACATTAGAATTCACAGATTTATTGTTGTTTAGCAGCATGGTTTTAGCACAGCCTGTCAAAGGATGAGACTCACATGTGAAATTATGTAATATAAGAAGCATGCATATGAAATTCCCATGACAGAGCCACAAGAAGGGGGCTGCACGGTGGCGTAGTTGGTTAGCAGTGTGGCCTCACAGCAAGAAGGTTGCCAGTTCGAGCCTCGGTTGGGGCTGGGGGTCAAACCGGAAATCTATCTGTGTGGAGTTTGCATGTTCTCCCTGTGTTAGCGTGGGTTCTTTCTGGGTACTCCGGTTTCCTCCCACAGTCCAAAGACATGCACCTTGGGGATAGGCTGATTGGAGACTCTAAATTGCCCATATGAGTGTGAGTGTGCGTGGTTGTGTCTCTGTGTCCAGGGTGTACGCCGCCTCTCTAAAGCACAGAAGATACTAGACATACTCCAAAATATATGTGTGGAAAAAGTATGAATTATACACGCCAAATTTTGTTCCCTCATAATTGTCAGACAGTCAACATTCACTTAAAGAAAAGCTCACTGCTATAGTATAAGAATAAATTCTTTCTGCAGTCGTATCTAATTGAATCCTACATGAAGTTGTGTCCTTTCTCTGCAAGTTGTATTCATCCCTGCACATCAGTTACTGCATATAGTCATGTTGAATTCATCGGTTTTACATATTTTTCTGTTAAATGTCCGTCTGATTTCTCCTGCGAGCATCCCCACACTTTTTCAGACAACACAATTCTAACCATAAGCCCTCGCTGCTAGAAATTTCCAGGCTTTTGACAATTAATCATTCAGAACAGAGCGTTTCCATTTGTGGAGATCGTGTCCATTCGCTACACGGTCGAATAACTAAATAAGTCAACATCCACAATGTGGGAGAATTTGTTTTTAGCTGGGCCGTTTCTGAAAATAACTCTCCTGAGGGTGAAATTGAGAAGATGAGAAACGAAGGAGAAATGGTAGAAACTCAAAATGTATGTAGGCTGTGTGCACAGTCATACATGCACCAGCTGTCTATAAAATAATAAAAACAGAACACTGAAATAATCTTTTATTTAGAGTAAAAGCTTCTTGTGTTTTTGTTACCTTAAAAGTAAAATTTGAGCCCCATTGGTGTCGATCTTTCTCTCTGCTCTCCTCCAATGTCTCCATAATCAAGTGAATTACTTTGCTGTAGGAACTTGGAATATGAAAACATAGTGTACTTTAGCACAACAAACAAAACAGATTGTTTTTATCAAGGTGTTTTCAGAGGAAAATAAGGAGGAAATGGTTGAATTAAACGTGCATTCAGATATGGATCTAGATCTGTGATTCAGTTGTCTGTGATTTCAGGGTCATAGCTGCACTGCTCAGGATTTCCAAGCAAAAGACTAATTAAAACAACGATGAATGATGGATTTTCTTTTTGTTTGCTGTGATGGTTGATTGGGTGGATGCAATCATCATCAACACTTCTGCATATAATGAGATTCAGAGAATTTAGTTCAACAAGGATAATTAAGAGTTAACACTTTGAGCCCCAGGTAGAGTCAACCTAACAGAAGGTTTGAGCTTGAAGTAGCACTAACATATTTTTACTATTTTATGCTATGTTTTACAATGTTATGTATGCTAACTTAGTTTTACTATGTTAGTTTTTTATGATTTACATGATACACTTACATCACATGAAATCATGATATTGAGAAATTGATCTCATCCAGTTGGAAAGCTAATATATGTATTTTTTTTTAAAAAAAGGTGAAATTACAGTTTTACCAGTGTTTTGTTAGTGTCCATTACTCTGAAGCCATTGTTGGCACTACTTTGTAAAAACCCTTTGAAACTAATCTGTCAGGAGAGTGCTGTCCAAAATCTAATTGAAGGCTTTTTGTCTGTCCCAAATTACCAAATAATGTTCAAATTTAGTTGATTTTCCCCCAAAAGCAATTATTTCCATCTGAATGACCCAAAAATGAAAGCTAAATGCTTTGTATTGCTCTCAGTGTTTCAGACATGGTCTGAGTGGTTCTTAGACAATCTAGTTGTATTGGACTGCACTTTAAAAAGAATGAAAGTATAAAGTATGATAGCTCGGACAGTTACTATACATAGTTTGTGTTCTTTATGTGCATACAGTCCGTCTGTATAGGTCTGTTTATGTGTGTCTGAATGTGTGTGTATTTGTGTCTTCCATCTGCTTGGATGCTAGCTACTGCAGCCATGCTTTGGCAGGGAAGAGCAACATGGGTCTCTAACCTGTCACATCATGGCATGACATTGTCTGATGATAAGAGTGTGCCGAAGACACGTGGCATCCTCTTACATGATCATGTGGTGCAAAAAGTTGCAGCAGTACTGCCTCTGATACACTTTAGCTGTCAGGCATTTCATCTTTCAAATTCCCATCTATTCACATTCTCTTTCACTTTCTGTTTAAGTCTTTTTCAAACTTTTTACAATTTAATCGTATAATCTGTTACCTAATCTTATATTGAATTAATTCATGTCTCATCAGTTACAGTCAAACTTGGAAAGCATGAAGGGGTTTTGGTTTTACAATATGCACCACATGCGAGGTGTGGATCCATTCATTCATTTTTCATTCATTTTCTATGCTGTGCCATAGACTCAGGGTAGCGAGAAAGCAGGAACCTACCTCAGCAATTAGCAGGCAAAAGACAGGATACACCCTGGAAATGGCCTTCTTGTTCTCTCTTGTTGGAGGGGGATGTATGTGGGTGAACACGAAGGAGGAGGAAATAGGTGTTTTGAAGGTGTGCGTGTTTGAGGTAGGGAGGGTGAATAGCTTCTGGTATGGTGCTCTGCATGCTCTGGGCGGCCAGTGCTTGGCGGGGTCGGCGATTTCTGGCCTAGGCCCGCTAGGGCCCATCCCCCATGACTGTGGGATCTCTGGCTGGGACCTCCCTCTGCCGCCTCAGAAGCAGATGCTGGGTTTGCCCCTGTTGTGGCTGGGGTCCTTGTTCGAAGCTGACCGCCTGGTGTTGGGGTGGTCCCGGCCTGCCTCTGATCTGTGTCTGGTGGGATTGCAGTGTCTCCTTTGTGGTGTCTCTTTCCCCTCGCTTTGTGTCCTGTCTGTTTTCCCTTGTCCTTTCTGCTGTCTCTCTGTCCTTTCTCTGTTTTTTTTGTCATGTCCAGCAACATATGTAAATTATGTTCAACAAATATTAATTTAAAATAAATACTAAATAAAGAATTCTAATTACCTAGAGGATCTATGTACATACATATATACAAGAAGCTCAGCACAACACAGCAGCCAGGCCATCATTCTGCCTGCTTTCATACTGGACAAGACAAGTAAAAAAAAATAAAAGTGTACCTGTTTGCAAAATGTTTTTGTTGCACTAGAACACTGGGAATATATGAGAAAAATAATGAATCAAAGACTTTACAAACATCCAGCTGAAGGCTGCTGAGAACACATATAGATAGTCACATGCATTGATTGATACTTTTATTGATCCCAAAATGGGAAAATAATGTGTTGCAGCAGCAAGTATTGAAGTAAACATCAGTGTTTTTAAATGACGTTAGCCTTGAGCTAAGGCACACCACAGCCTTTGTGTTGTGAGATGTGTGAGTCCTTGTCTTATTTGAGCAGCACTTCAATATTGATTTTACTGCTCAGGTGTAACAACTTTCCCAAAGGCAACTTGTCAGACACGCTATGGGGTTACAGTTATCAGTAAGAAGATGTCATTGTCGTGACAAACATTTAATTTTTGAAGAAAAATTTTGTAATGGAATTTTGGTTTATCACTTTCATTCTAAAACTTATTCTATTCTCTAATTGATGTAAAAAAATACATATTGTGCAATTTGATTACACTTAAATAAGCTTGAGACATAACATAGATGTTTTGTTTTCTTTGTGCACTGGTCATCAGGGAAATCAGGATTTTTCACAGTGGGTCTGAGGACAAAAAAGCTGAGAATTATGTAAATTAGAGAAAAAAATGTATCCTTGATAAAACTGATTGGTATGTTTAATTGATGGCCCTGACTATATGGTTACTGGCCCAAATGAAACTATGGAGATTTCTAAGATGATTAACTATGATATGAATAGGTTTTGCTAAGCTATATACCTAACCATGCAGTCCCTCTTGTTGACAGTATGAATAAAAATGGGTGTCTTCAGTGTTGTCTAAATTCATATTGGCTTCCTCGTAATTTAGAACATCATCTTCCTTTCCCTGTGTTGTGTTACAGCTAAATACTGTTGCCTTCAATCTTGCTACTTTTTTTTTTTATCTCTAACTATAAAGTAATATGTACCCATATCTGTATCTCTATATATCTATAGATATAGCTAGCTATCTAAAATCCAAAATACTACTTTTGGATTATTAGTGGTTGACATGGTATTTATGTTTACATTTCAATTCTAATTTTCAAATTACAATTATCTGGTGTGCACAGCAGAAAAACCAGTCATAGAAGTTGGACATTGTTATGAAATGAATGAAATTAAATGGAAAATACTTTATTAACCCCAGAGGGAAATTCAAATATTCAAATAATATATATTAATAAAAATATTCCAATGGAAGTTTTGACACAATCATACAGAATCATACAGATGGTGTTAAAATGGCATTTCATATTAAAAATGTTCTTTTACAGTTTGTTAAATGAAACCTCTTCTTTTGCTCTCTTTAGCTTTATAAGAGCAGTCCTGTCAAGAATCACTGACATTTACTGTTTGAGAATCAGAGATGATTATTGTATAGCAGGAATGTCTAATTCCAGTATTTGAAGGTTGTTTTCCAACAAGGCATATGTTTCCATGTTCAAAATACCTGATTTTAAATTAATACAACATGCATGTTTGCAGAGCATGCAATGTTAGGGAGATTCTTCTGAACCACGTGTGTTTGGGAGGCATATAAAACCAGCAGCTTAGTGGCCTGGAATTGTACATAATGTAAAAGTTTCATTCAGCCAAAAATGTTGGCTCTTCATTTCACTGTTAAAAAGTGATTTTGATCAAAGATATTTTAGAAAACATCTGACTTTGAAATGAGAAAGGATCATCTGTATTGGAAACCTCTGTATAAACTGTGCCACCAACACTGAAGAAGCTGTGGTGTGTCAATGTGAGGCATGTAAGTCGTAATATAATGCTGCCACAGAAAACAACACAACTGTAAAGAAAACAGGGAGAATGTGCATATACAAACCACTGGCAGTAAAATGGCAGAAAAAGGAAAAAAAGTTTGTGCCATTTTCACTAGCATGGGTCTGCTTCTGGCACCAGCTCTGTTCTGGAGTCTCAGAACCTCAACTGAGCTAGCTAGTTGTGATTTTAATTTATGCCTGTGAGCAGCCACCCTAATACTTCATTAAACAGTATTGCAAGTAAGGGTGCATGTCTGGTCTGAAAGAGGTGCGCATCAAGTATCCACAGAGCATACAGCTGTGACATCTTAACCAAACTGACATATAGTAGAAGTTCAAGGATCTGATGCATTAAACCCCAGTGCTGCAGATATGCTCTGTAATTAAAGGTGCCTGTGACTTAAAGGGAAGCCTATGATCTGGAACAGCAAGAAAGACCATAGCCACCTGTGCCATTTTGATTATTTACATTTTTTAAACTTTTGTTAGCCTACTTAGTTTCTTTATCAGTTTTTTGGATAAGTTATTTGATTTTATTTATGTGGGCAATATGTTGTTTTTCATTTAGAATCTTTTGTAATTGTTTTTTTGTGTAATGGTGATGCTCCCATCTTCCATGGCCAATGTGCTTTTATTTTGCACCTCAAATACAATAGCTCATCTGGTTCCATCCATCCATCCATTATCTACCGCATTTTTCCCTGAACGGGGTCGCGGGGGGGCTGAAGCCAATCCCAACTCACAACGGGCGAGAGGCAGGGTATACCCTGGACAGGTCGTCATCTGGTTCCATGCATTGCGACTCAAACATACCTCTATAGGCCATTACACAGGTGTGTCTTCTGGACGAGTCTTGGACTTCCTTGTCAACATTATATTTGTTAGGTGACCCTTGCAGAATAATGTACATTCTCAGTGTGCTGTAGTTGTGTGTTGATGTAAAACAAAAGGGCTGAAAAACAAGAAAACAGACACTGTGCTTGGGTTTGAATGTGTCTCAATATTTAGAGTTGTCTTCAAGCATCTCTGATTGAATCAGCATGATATCGGATTTGGTGAAAACATGTGGTGTGCTGTCATCCAACATAGTATGCCCTGAGACATGCAGAGTGTGAATTGTGAAGGCGGTTATATTATTCAGTTTTTCTTTTTGTCTCTAAAGACAAAAAAACCTATGAGCAAGCATCACCTCTTTCCAAGTCGAAAGAGGAAATGATGCTGTGTATTTATGTGATTTTGTGCCTGTCTCACAAGGAACCTAACTAAAATGAGGTAGCTCTGTACTGCCTTTAAAGGCAGGCAGATTTGATTTGTACTGATTGTTGCCTGTTCCTACCACACCTAATTGGAATGTATTGCACCCAAACACATCACATTTGTGATTGTTCCGCAATTGTAGAACATGCCTCTGGCAACCAGATTACCTATTTCAGTTACTATATGCCTGTATTGTGACAAACTCAGCCTTTCACTGTATTCAATTAAGTTGGAGTCCTGTAAGTGAGCATAGATCTTTTATGTTCCCTGAGCACTAGAATACTGTAAACAGAACATAAGAGCACAATGCATGAAACTCCGATTCAGGGTCAGTTGTCTTTCTCACATCTCTACATCTTGCCAAGTAGCCCATGATGGTTCTTATTGCTGTAGCTGGATAAACTCAGGAATACAGGAAGTGCAACACATATTTAAATAAAACATGGCTTTGACAAAAGGATAGTTTGAGGTCATTCTAGCACGTGTTCTTCTCAAGGATATATAATATGACTAGTTGAGTAATTCTTGACATTTTTTTGCAACAGCATATTAAAATGAAAAAGGTCAAATAAATTTCAACTAGCAGGAATGGGGCTTTGAGATTCTTTTAACCACGTGCAGTA
The DNA here is from genome assembly GCA_037177535.1 of Pseudomugil gertrudae. NCBI lineage: Eukaryota > Metazoa > Chordata > Actinopteri > Atheriniformes > Pseudomugilidae > Pseudomugil > Pseudomugil gertrudae. The sequence continues at coordinate 11,056,429 of JBAMHV010000008.1, forward strand.
AAGGTTTCAGGTTCTGACAGAAGGCTCCTTTGTAAGTGGTCTGAATCATGTGATGACTTTAGCAACCCAGCAGAAGGGCTGTTGAGCTGTTGGGGTAACCTTGGCCTGGAGACTGAAGCGTGAGCTACTAGGACAAGCTGTTGCAGCTGGTAGCACCACTATGGGATTCTTGTGAAACTATACAGTAAAATCTAGTGTGTCTGATTTTCCTTTATACAAAGACTTGCTTGTAGCCCCCCAGCTACATTAATGCAGCTACACAAAAATACTCCCCTGTGGCTGGTCAGTGTGATTACCTGTTTCTGGTTGTTTGGGTCTTGTCTGTGAATTCATAGACATACATATCATTCAGGCATATTGCCCTGTGATGGACTGGTGGCCCGGTGTACTGGTGTACTGGTGTACCGCGCTTCTTGCCCAAAGGTTGCAGGAATAGGCTCCAGCTACCCACAACTAGGGTTGTTATGCTCGAGCAGTCTGAGCAAGCTCGGTCACATGCTCAAGCAAATGTCGAGCATGTGACACGGAAGGGTTTCGAGCATTGTCTCTGAGCAAGATTCACCGAAAGTCACGTGGTAGACCAAACAAAGCCTCGTTACGTCACCATGAAGGTGTCGAGCAGCATGCGGGAATCTCAAAGGGGCGGATTTGTTGATCTGTCAATGACCAGAAAAGACGTTCAAATGCTTAGAAGACGTGATCGTGGGTTATTGAAAGGAGATTCACATAGAAATAAAGATTTAAATATAGCTTATAATATAAGTTATCATTTATGTAGGCATATTTATTAGTAAATTAGTAAATTTATTTATTGACAGACAAAGATTTTGGCAGAAATCCGGACCAAGGGGAGAAGGATCATATTTCTGATCCAGCATCATATCCTTAAATAAAATGAAACAGCAACACAGAGCCAACACATAAACTAGATAAAGAGCCTGAACTGTTCTCATGGTGCTGAGTATGAGCAGCGGTAACGTCTCTGTCTGCTGATGTCTCTCCTTTCATGTCAGGAATATGAAACCATCAGCGAGTCACTAGAGGATCACGGATCATACAACTCGGCATCAACATAACTTTATTTGAGACGGTGCAGCTTCAAAGTGATTCAGTTTATATGAATGAAGCAGCTGCTACAAAATCTACAATCCAACAATCATTAATCTGACACGTTGCACCTTTTATACACAAAGTTAGTGTAGAAAATACTGGAACTGTACTGGATCCCTGATTCTATTTCTATTCTGTCACTATCTCTGTTGCCCAAGCGTCCCCCCTCCCCCCACAACACACCAGAGACCCGCTGCTGCTACGACTCCTTTTAATAACGTAACAACACTTTCAACACCATGATAAATATATTTATTATATTTCTATGTTTATCTTATTATAAGTAGCCTAAAGCGAGTTTAAGATCTACTTTTTAAAAAGCACAGCAGTGATACCCGTAAGAGTTTGATTTCAATATAATTATATTCCCAAAAC
>JBAMHV010000008.1:11082409-11092727 GCA_037177535.1 Pseudomugil gertrudae
GTACTCCGGCTTCCTCCCACAGTCCAAAGACATGCACCTTGGGGATAGGCTGATTGGAGACTAAAAATTGTCCATAGGAGTGAGTGTGTGTGTATATGGTTGTCTGTCTATGTGTGTTGGCCCTGTGATGGACTGGTGACCTGTCCAGGGTGTACCCTGCCTCTCGCCTGATGTCAGCTGAGATTGGCTCCAGCCCACCCCACACGACCTCAGTCAGGGAGAAGCGGTAGAAAATGGATGGATATTAAAGTTTAATACAAAATTGGGTATTCTATGCATGTAATCCTAACAAACCCATGAAATACAAACCAAGCGAGACATCCCACTGGCACATACACAGGCATGTCCTGAAGAAATGCAAGCTCAGTGAAATTATAGCAAAGAAAAGCTGTTCTTAGAAGTTAGCCTAGTAGTTCTTAGAAAGATCAAACTGATCTTGTGTTACTATGTTGTAGATACGTCATCAAGGCAGCTTCCAGTATTATACTTTCTCAAATATTGCTTTAATATTTTTACCAGAAAGTTGCAGCAAAAGAAGAGAAGGTGGCTGTATGGTGCTGCCTTCCAGGGGCAACTTTGTGATCTCACAAAATAAAGAAAACTCTAATTCATTCTGAAGAGTGCTTTTATTTTTCATGTAGTGATCTGTTAGCCCGCAGGTAGCTATTGTCTCCTGCTGTGTCTTATTCTGTATTGATAGATTCCCTTTCAAAGACACCTCCCTTACCCCCTATGGCCTGCAGTGATGGGTTGCCACTATTCTTCATAGTTAGCCCTAATGCTAAGTCTAATATCCAGACATGGCAGGCAAAGACGTTGTGATTCTATTTCAAAGAGAAAAGACAAGGGCAGGTTGTGTTCATAGAATATGACATATATTGAAAATGGGTTCTGGTTATGCTGATATGACTCTTTCTGAGGCATTCTATTGACAACTCACAGCATGTGACCGCTGATTATTCTTTCCTCTGCACTGACATTCAGTACAGCGAAAGTAAAACTTCACAGATGGATATCCCTGTACCTTAGTGAGAAACTTAAAGAGAACATGCAAAGAATACTAAGCTTTTTCCACCCAGCTTCAATGTAGCTATAAGCTATTTATATCATGCTTATGTTATAGTTGTAAAGTTGTATTCATACCAGCTTAACTGGGGATTTTTCAGAAAAAATGGTGCTAATTATTGCTGATATTAAATGTGAGATGGATAACAACGACACTCATTTATAGACGCAGAACTAATCTCCAAATTATATTGCCTACACTTTTCTTTATTGGATGTTTAATCATTCAGGTACATGCTAATTATATCAAATTTCCTCCACATTTAAACAAATGATTGATGACAAAAACTGTATGGAAAATGACACCAAATGGAAAAAGCATGTAAATTATGAAGCAAAGTCAGTTTTGTTTTGTTTCTTTGCTTAGATTAGTTAAGAGACCTGAGAAGATGGAGCCATTAAATAGCTATTTTTATTAAACTGGTGCTGTGAAGCCTTCGTAGCAGCATCACTAGCAGAGGTGTGTTAGTATAATGAGTCCCCTTGCTGAACTTCATGAGAAAAATCAAGGCTGCTTAGTCTGAGGTATACTCCAACTTCAACTTTGTGAAGGTGGAGAAAAAGCTTATTGATTATCTCCTGCTGTTTCTGTCAAGTCAGAGAAAACCCTATGACAAAGGCGCCTCCTACCCCTCTTACCAAGGTTCAAAGAAACAAAGGGGTTTCATGTTCCTTTGAAGGGGCTTGAGCGGATAAATTGCACAGGCACAGGTTAATACTGTTCTAATTAACTTTTGCTTACGACCACTGTCAAAGGCAAAACATATTTATGGAAGGATGAAAGACTGCAAGACTACAAAGATAAGAACATTTATTCTGATTATGAAATATTCACAAAATATATGTTAACACAAATTGAGCCGTTTTATCCGCAGCAGCTTTGAAGTGTTTGCTAATGAAGAACATGTTAATTATTTGAAACCAGGGACACATTTAATATGATGTTGTTGAAGAAAAATGATATTCTTGTTACATTTTTATTTACTTTTAACGTTTTATTGATTGTTTTATAATAATTCCCCAAGCACTGTGTGATAAAGGTTATGGACATGAATTGATCAGCTGATGATAGTTAAAATCTAAACAAAACAAAGAAGATTATGCAATTATATCACTTAATTGTTCATTAATTATGACAAATCATGGTGACAATGAAAGCTAATAGCAATTACAGATGTCACAGTTGGACTGGTTCTTTATGAAACTCCACTATCCAATATATCCACAATTTACTTTGTTATCTTAATGCTGAAACCATGGATCATAGGTTCCCAACCATAGTCCCTATTATCCCTTCACTTCAATTCTATTTCATGTAATCAAATCCCATTGAATCGAGTTAAATTCTGTTTAACCTTTTATATAAACTCAGAGTGAAAGCTGAAAAGATTAAAGCATGGTTAAAAAAAGCAATATTAAGAAATATATCAGTCAGCAGCTGCAATTAAATAAACTACAGTACTGTCACAATTCAACTATATTCTCTGATATATGAATTCCACCTGCAGTGCATGGTAGAGACATTTTTCATTTATTAGGAGCCTGCATCTTTACCCCAAATTCAAAAGCATTATCATAACTTCTGAGCAATGAAATCTGTGCACATAGCTTCCTCAGGATTAGATACTGCAAACAGCATTTGCATTAGTGGGGATTTTATATTCAAACATAGGCAGCCCATCTCAAGGTCTATCTGCCATTGCCCATGACCTTGCAGTTGCACAAACTTCTGCATGATATTTACCTACATACTTATTCCAACCTGGCCTGATGCTTCATACTTTATTCTTGCACTCAAATGAGAGCTTACTACTTTCATAAAAAACCCTCACAAACTCCTCATACATTGGTACATACAGAGCTGCCGTCCACATTATGGATTTTATAGTCAACCTTACACATAAATTTCACATGTGGTATTTGTGTAATATGTATGAGAATGCTAATTCACAATGCTGATATGATGTCCCAGCCATAAGGTACTGTGCCAAACCTCACTAATGTAAATGTACATGTCACAAGCTTAAATGTCTTTGCTTGATAATAGGAAAATATTATCTTGCTAAAACTAAAAGATGATATTTACTTCATGTTCCCAATAATATACATTCTAGAAGCAGTTTAAAAGACCGGATTTAAGCAAGCCTATTTAATTAATTATCTTCATTTAGATATCTTATATAAGGAGCATATTTAGAATTATCTATTCTTTATCATTGTGCTTGACTTGAATGGCTGTAGCGGACCCAACATCTTCAAAGATCCCACATTAAAACAAACCATTTGCTTGTGGAATTTATGATTCCAAGATAACAGGCCAACAACAGAGGAGCCTTCACCTAAGCAAACACTTTGGAGTTTATTTTACCAGTAGAACCTTCTTGTTCTTCCATCTTATACCAAAACTTCTCACTGTGACAACTGGTGACTTGTGAATTGAACTGATAGTGTAATCCAACCAACCTGAAAACCCCCTCACAAGTCTCCTTTCGTCTCAAAGAACAACATTTAAGGGGCTAAGCCTGCATCTGCATACACTGATAAGCAAATGAGATATAGACCACCCCACACATGCCTATTGGTTGTGATAAGACCCGGTCTCCAGGGGAGGACCTGCAGGTCTTCTGAACTGAGAAGACACAGACTCTTGTTCCTCAGTTTTAAGATAAAGTTTCTAAGATACAGTCTAAAACAGTCTAAATTTGAGATGCAGTCAAGACAGAATCTAATCTAATCTAAGATTCAGATTATATGAGTTGCAGTTCAGCTCAGTTCCAGATCAGATGCAGTTAGAGGATGGACCAAGGTCTACCAAAAGGACTAACAAAAGCTAGCCATGCTTGAAGCTTGGCAGAGCACAAGGCCAGAGACCATGGTTCCATCCGAGCAATCCAGATGACAAACTTGTTGTTTTATCTTTACTGTAACTAAGTTTTGAGCCTCCGGAGTGAGTTTATACTGTATATTTTTCCACAACTTCAGTTTTTCTCCACATGCAAGCAACCTCTTCAGACACTTTTATGGACTTTGGCCCGAGTTGTTTCCTGCCTGATCGCCATGAACACATTATCGATCCAGCTGGGGGTAGAGCATGGAGCCTGCTGATGAACCTATACTGACGGACCTCTCCATCGGACCCTTTTTGAGCGCAAGAATGGATCACCCACCCATTTTGAGCATCCACACCCCGGATCCGAACCCAGTCCAGTCCACAGGTCGTAGCCTCAGCTTCCTCTCATTGGTGATGGTTTGGCGAGTCATGACCTTTCCTCCACAGGCCTCAGTTCTTACCTCATGATCAGATCCAGAGATCTGATTCCCCATTTCCCTCAGACTTTAATTAATAAACCTCACCGTTTATTTAAATTATGTTTAACCCGTCACACAGTGGCATTTCTTTAAGAGAGAAATCCCAGCTGATTAGCACATCACTACAGTTCCCTTTCGGTCGGTTCACTCGGTACAACACATATGTATGGGGGATTGCATCCTCGCGAGACCAACCTGAAGACGTTTCTGTCAACACGCCTGCCAAGGCCCAATGAGGCTGAGGTGCAGTCCCAGGGGGCCCCACCCCTCTGGGGTATAAATACAATGCACGCCTCATTACCTCAATCTTATTGCACTTCACCTCGCGACCTGTCTATAGTATGGTATCGTCGTACTTGTTGGTGATTTAACGGTCCACTTGGAAGTGAGCTAGCTCCCTGCCTAGGGCGTCACCACAAGACCTTTCCACACTATTTTCTTCGTTTAGCCAGCTACAACCGAGTAGACAATTAGCTTGTTTAGCATGCTAACTGGCTAATTTGTTCAGGAAAACCTCTCGTCTAGCAACGCTAAAAGAACTGTTTAGCCTAGCTAACATATTGCCTGTTTAGCTTGCTAACTGGCCTATTTAGTCATTGCCAACATGACTACCGAGAGAGGACTCAAAACCTGCGGCAGGTCTAGCAAAGCTAGCGGAGCTGGAGGTTCTCGTCCTTGCCCGAGTGCGTGCGGGTTTTTCATCTCGGAGGTGGATACACACGGTGCTTGCCCGGTGTGTCTCGGCATGTTGCATGTGAAAGCGGCACTTGCCAACCCAGTGTCATGTGAGCATTGTCGTTGACTCCGACGATCTACACTGGAAAGACGCGTAGCTTTCCTGACAAAGTTGTTGGTGAACTCTGCAGCAGCTAGAGACCCCTACTGTCTGAAACCCTTGGTTCACCAGAGGGAGAGGAGCATGGAGAGCTGGAAGACGGAGCGACGGCGCCATCTTGGGGTGACCAGATGGACGACCTCCTCCCCATTTGTGATATGGAGGAAGATCTCGCCGGTTTTCATATGCAGCCTCAGGTGCTTGCGGACAACGAGGTTTTGCTGACCGCCTCCAGAGCCTTCTTGGAAGATGACACCCCAGCAGGCACTCACGATGACGGAGGCAACCCGTCCAAACCCCGCTAGCACCATACTATCACCGGTTGAGCCGCAAGGATACACACCGGCCCTCATAGAACTGTGCCGCAGAGCGGCCGAGCGTCTTGAGGTGCCTTGGCCGGCCCCTCCGCCCCGGCAACTGCAGACCAGACTGGCAGGAAACTACTTCCTCCTCAAACAGCAAGCATCGGTGAGACACAAGTTGCCGGTCTTTCCAGACTTCATAACAGAGCTGACGCGGTCTTGGGCTTCCCCCAAGGCCCCGCTGTCTCTACCTTTCACCCAGTTTTTGGACTTGGAAGAGATGGAAGCAGCCGGCCTCACTAACATTCCTAACATGGATGAAACGCTGGCTACCCACCTGGCACCCAGAGTGAACACATTCGCGGGCAAACCGTCTCTGCCCAGTAAGCAGTGCAAGTTTTCATCTTCCCAGCTGGAGAAAGTTTACCTGGCTCAGGGTCTGACTGCTCGTGCACTCAACACTGCATCTATGCTGCAAGCATACCAAGCAGAAAAACTGCAGGATCTGCACGAGGCGCTATTGGCCAAGGAGAACTCAACTGGGCTGCTGGATGAGGTTCGACGTACAGCCGACTTTATCTTGCGGTTACCAAGCACTGCAGCCATAGCATTAGGCAAAGCAGTGGCAGAAGTGGTGGTCGCTCAGCGACACCTCTGCCTTACACTCACGGAGTTACCCGAGTCCCAGCGCTCAGCCTTCCTCCACATGGCGGTGGATGCCTCAGGGTTATTCGGACAGGCTTTGGAGAAAAATCCAAGCTTGCTGTGACCAAAAGAACAAGCAGGAAGAAGCACTCCGCCTCAGTCTGCCCAGACGTCATTACACTCAACCGAAACCCTTTAACGCGCGATGATTTAGAGGTGCACGCTCACTCCCACTCTCAAACACGGCGCCAGGTGTTGGACTTGGTCTGCTATTGCCGCGCAGTCTATTGACATGGTGCAGCACCTGGCTGCTCTCCCTCAGAGCCACTCACATTCTAGGGATTCTGAACCACGGGGTGGACGCCCTCTCTTGGGGAATTCCATTGACAAGGGAATGGAGACTACACCCGAAGGTGGTGCAGCGGATATGGGCCCACCACGGTTGGGCTTACGTAGATCTGTTCGCCTCCAGGGAAAACGCCCACTGTCCACTGTTCTTCTCTCTTCGAGACGTGAACGTGCCCCTGGGGCTAGACGAGCTAGCGCACCCGTGGCCGAAAACACGCCCGTACGCGTTTTCCCCAGTGGCATTGATATATCCCACACTGGAACGTGTGCGTCAGGAAGGGCTGACCTTAATTCTGGTAGCACCTCGTTGGCGCCAAAAAGTGTGGTTCGTGGAGTTGGTGTCCCTGCTGGAGGGTGAGTCATGGAAACTACCATCGCGCAAAACTCTCCTGACGCAGGCACAGGGCCAGATTTGGCACCCCCGCCCAGAAATCTGAAATCTGAAATCTGTGGGTTTGGCCGCTGAGAGGGAGAATTTAGTGGCTACAGGGCTGCCAGCTAGCGTTATTGACACGATTCAGAGTGCCAGAGCAGCGTCCACACAGAGCCTCTATGCACGCAAGTGGCGAGTTTTTGAAACCTGGTGTCGGGAGAGAAAAGTGGTTCCGTTCACAGGATCGATAGTAGACATCCTGTCCTACTTGCAAGATATGCTGGAGAAATGACGCTCTTTTTCCACCATAAAGGTCTATTTATCAGCCATTTCAACCTGTCATGTGAGCTGGGGAGGTATGTCTCTGGGATCTCACCCCCTGGTGATAAGGTTTACAAAAGGGGTTTCGCATAAGAACCCGCCGCAGAGAACTGTGGTTCCCCCGTGGGATCTGATGTTGGTTTTGGAGGCATTGTGTGATGCTCCTTTCGAGCCACTTGAATCAGTCAGTATTGATATGCTGTCATACAAGATGGCATTTCTTCTGGCATTGTGTTCCGCGAAGCGCGTTGGTGACATCCATGCGCTTTCGGTTCATCATATGTGTATCCAGTTTACCCCAGATAACTCTAAGGTGGCGTTGCACCCGAACCCGGCTTATGTCCCTAAAATTCGAGACTTGTCTTATAAAAGTCTTTCATTTGAGTTATCGGCATTCTCTCCCCCTCCTTTTGCCTCAGCAGAACAGCGGTGTATGAATGCCCTATGTCCAGTACGGGCTTTACGCATGTACATTAACATGACAAAGGAATGGCGGAGTGTTATGGGATGTTCTGTGGAGAAGTATGGCGGGAGATGGCTGGACCCAAAACAGGCTGAAGGCAGATGAGGTGGAGTGATGAAGTTTAATAATCCAAAGTGAAACACAGACCAGAGAACCTTAACATAGCCTTAACACCAACTAACACAAACCAACAAACTAACAATGAACCGTGAACAGTAACTAAAACCAGGGATATAAATACACACACAGACAGAACACACACAGGTGGAATGAATGAACATAATGAACCCAGGTGAAACCAATAAACTATAATACAAGAAAGCTAAACTAAACATAACGGACAAAACAGGAAGTAAAATAAAATTAAACAGGAAACATGAACACACACTGTGACAGAAAACACACATCGTGACACGGAGGTCAGACCAGCTCTTCGTATGTTTTGCGGCTCCATCAACAGGGACGGCGTACACTCGACTAGGAGCATAGCCACTTCGTGGGCTCTCTTTAAAGGGGTTTCAGTGAAAGACATTTGCTCTGCTGCTAACTGGGCTTCTCCAAATACATTTGTCAGGTTTTACTGCTTAGACGTGACGGCCAAGGACGTCACCCAGGCGGTCCTGTCAGTTGGTCGGTGAATTTCATTGTCACGCAGCTCTGCCGGGGCTGTAACTCGATTTATCTGCACGGGCATTTCGGGGCATGTTGTTATATCCCCATACGTATTGTACCGAGTGAACCGACCGAAAGGGAACTGGAGGTTATGCACATAACCAATGTTCCCTAAGGGAGGGAAACGAGGTACAATACAAGTCGGCCCCTTACCGTAATCTGCTTGGTGAAGTGCAGTTTAGATTGAGGTATTGAGGCGATGCAGTGTATTTATACCCCAGAGGGGCAGGGCCCCCTGGGACTGCACCTCAGCCTCATTGGGCCTTGGCAGGCGTGTTGACAGAAACATCTTTAGGTTGGTCTTGCGAGGACGCAATCCCCCATACATATGTGTTGTACCTCGTTTCCCTCCTTCAGGGAACATTGGTTATGTGCATAACCTCCAGTTTTGGTTTATGTTGGTTTGTCTTGTTTGTTTTATGTTTTTCTATTTTATGTTTAACCTTTAGATTAGATAAATAAAGGTTCCATTTATTTACCTGGTCGTTGTCTGTGATTTCCTTTGGGTCATGATCTAGGTCAATTCAAACAGAACTCATGAAAAAGCATCTGAGACTGATTATTTAACTGGTTAAGTATATTGATCAATTAAATTGATAAATTATTTATTCATTGATTGAGTAAGTCACTCTACCAATGACATCAAAGGTTTCCTTTTAAGCCTTAGCTTATCATGATAAGCTAGAAGTTAAAAGGTGGTGCTCCGAAGTAAATATTATTAATGTTCATATTTCATATTATATTAATTTATGATGCTATAACGCTACATGACTCATCAGCAAGCTTTGTTCTTTGCACTATGATTCAGGTGTGGAACATGACAATTACAAAATAACACCCTCAATATTAATTGATTTCATAAAATAATCTTTTTGATAGTACCACCAGGCACACACTTGATATAATCTATGTAACCTTTCATTCAGTGACTCCAGCCTGATGTAGAAATGCTCCTTTCAGCCAAAGTTCATGATGTTACATTTCACTGACATCACTACATGTCATATGTGTGTTTTCTGTCACAGTGTATGTTTTCATGTTTCCTGTTTTATTGTGGTTAACTTCCTGTTTTGTCTGTTATGTTTGGTTTAGCTTTCTGGTATTTAGTTCATTGGTTTCACCTGGGTTCATTATGTACATTCACTCCACCTGTGTGTGTTTTGTCTGTGTGTGTATATATACTCCTGGTTTCAGTTCTTGGTTATGGTTCATTGTTTGTTGGTGCATATAGTTATTTAAGTTAGTGAGTGTGTAATGTTATGGTTCTCTGGATTTCGTTTCATCTTGGAAATAAACCTCATCACCTCATTTCATCTGCCGTCATCCTGTTTGGAGCCAGTCATCTTCCTCCACACTATCCGACCGTAACACATCCCTCTGATGCATGCCCCACCCCCACCCCCCCTGTTCAGGGAATAAGGGATGGAAAATGGATGAATGGGTGTAAACACATTGGGCCATCAATCCGTGGCGTCAGGCATTCAGTGAGCTTTCAGAAAGCGTGTGCAGGCAGCTGAAACAGTGTGAGGAGGAGTAGTACATGGTAAGGCCACACAAACTGAAAGTCATTTATTCCTCATCAGCTTAGAGCAAGAGAATACAGTTTAGGGTTGTTTGTTTAGCGTTGTGTGTAATGAAGTGGGATACCAGCACCTTGACCCATATTATTAACATGGCAACTTTGTATGCAAAGTATGCAAGTAGTTGGTTTCAGGTTATTGTTTTTTGGTTTCGTGTTGTTGTTTTGTACTGCTAGGGTCTAGCTCTCTGTTTGTTAGCACTTCTCTAACAATCCAACAACAACACTTGAGTCCGTGACGCGGGTCGCACTCACTGTATACTGCTCGGGGCTGAGACCACATAGGGTAAAGACCTGCCCACACTGGGCTGACATCATATAGGGTTCTGTCCCCGGTGTGAGCGGGGCTCCAACTGGGATCCTTTCTGTGTGGAGTTTGCATGTTCTCCCTGTGTTAGCGTGGGTT
>JBAMHV010000008.1:11102476-11112908 GCA_037177535.1 Pseudomugil gertrudae
TCTTATATATCATGTGTCAAACGTTTGGACACACTTTTTAATTGGATTTAATGGGAATCATTAATAAGGTGTATTTTAACAACTATTTCCTCAAATAAATTTTTTCACATTATAAACCAATAGAACGGAGGTAAAATGGGAAGGATGTGCTGTATATTGTTCAGCAGATTAAGGGGTTGTTTGAATGTCTGCATGTTGCCAATTTGTGAATTTAGATAAATGTGAGCTCACTAGGGCTGGAAAAGACAGAAGGTCAGGGACAGGTACGACCTATGAATGCTAAAGTTGCTGCCATTCATGGGTATCAATATTAATCGAACGTGCCCCCAGGACAATTGCTCCAGCCATGGTCGACGCCACACTAAAAAAAATCCAAAACAAATTTCAAGCGAGCTCTTACTCACTCTGACATACAGGGACAGAACCACCGCGAGTTATGTTACTGTGCCCGGGAAGAGCAATAAGGGACCAACCAGGAAAACGGGCCAGCTACCATATAATATTTGAATACACATTTCAAAAGACCAAAAAGGATCTTAAAACGTGAACAACTTACATTTTCAGTCTCTCTTGTCCCCCATTTGCACATTTTTTTTTTTCATTTTTGCTGACGTTTTCTATGTGTACTACCATCTCAGAGATATTTAAGGTAACGTTATCTACGGTATAGGAGTGAAAGTGTTATGCGGCCCTCCAGGAATCCTATCGAACTTCTCGATAGCCAATCATTCCCTCCATTCCACTGACTGTCAGCCAGTAATAATGTTACTCTGGTTGTGAGAGTGACCATGGTGCCAGTGCCAGCCTTAGAAACAACGGAGCGCAACTGGAGGAGCAGCCACTTATGTTAAACAGCATCTGTACACAGAGACTTGTATTGGTGGTTACCGGGGCTAGACTGAAAACATCCAGGGCTAAAGCCTTGGAAAAATAGGCTGGCGACCGCTGGTGGAGCCTGTCCCAGCAAATAACAGGCAAAAGGCAGGGTACACGCTGGAGAGGTCGCCAGCACATTGCAGTGAGATGTAATCATTCCATACAAGAATGTTTTGCACAAGTGCCATACAAAGTTAATGGTTTATCAGAATATAAGACAATGGCACTTTGTTTATTGGTGTTTGACCCTAAAAAAAACTATTTTTACAGTGTTATACATATATTTATTATGCTTTGTCTTAACTGGAACTTTTTACTGTATGTCTCAAACCATCATCAATCAAGCCATTTTTTGTAAACCATGTCATTGAAAAATCGATGGATTTTTTCTATGCTATATCTCAGGGTATCCTCTTTAACTAATTGCTTCTGCATTGTTCATTATTGTCAGCTTGAATCTCTTATATATTGCCCTACCTCACATGTTTCCATTTTAATTTCCTCATGTCTTACTCAGCTGGCCTACTTTTCACAGGATCTAATTAAAATATCTGTTAGTCTGTCACCAACTAGACCATCATCACTAGCAGAACTATGTCATCACATTGTCACAGCTGAAGTTTAAACTGACATTTAAATCTATACAGGCAATCACATTATGATCACGTATTGTTGGCATACACGTGTAAGTTTAAGCACAAAGACAGAATTCATTTAACAGACAGTCTGTTCACTCGGCTGCATGGTTTTTTGTTTTAAAGTGTACACATTCATGCATGCACACACACGTATATTCTCTCTCCCAGAATTGGTTCTCTCCACATGCGTAATATCATGCATGCTAAATTTATAGGCAAAGTGATCAGGCCTCTAGGGCTCAAGAGCTGGCTTAGTGCCTCTCCACACAGCCTCAGCTGCTGTGGTCGACATACGCCTCTGATTGGCTTGACAGCTTCATTACAAAAAAAGGGAAGGTGATTGCTTTCTGTTCCATTCTCGCAGCATGCATGACTAACCAGGCTCAGCCGTCTGTAGGAGGGACCCACTTGAGCTTCATTCCATTGGGTTTATGTCAGTTTTAATACAAGGCTTTTATGTAAAGATGCTCTGCCTGTCTTTGCTGTCCTGTCATCTGAGGTTATTAACAAAAGGATTCATCACATTTACATAGGCACAAAGCAACCCAGTTGCTTGGACTTCTGCTGATGGTCGATGATTTGACCCCCCCCCCATATTTCTAAAAATTATGTTTTATTTAGACTGCAGTGTTTTTATCCAGTTTGTTGTAGCCAAAAAGATTCTTCTTATCATCACTTTGCTTCAAATGTTCTTATAGTTGTGTAAAAATTTAACAATTAACAGGCTTGTCAGAAAAGTTTAAAATTTCTTTGTGACTTTTTGGTTTGTGACTTAAACCATTTGTCTTCTTTGGCCATGTTAGATTTAGTCTGACAGCATATTATTTGCAGAGCAAATCACTAAGTCCACATCCTTAACCAAAAAGCATAAATCTATCTCTGCTGCTTGCCTTGGCATATATTGACAATACTATGCCAAGCGAGGAAGATTATGTTAAAATGAAAGTGTGATATTACAACTTTCTAAACATAAAACCCTTCCAAAGCCTATAAGCTTCATGTAGCAACAGGCTTTTTTCTGTAATTACCCATGTCTCCCTAAAGGACTATCAGATGACAAGGCCTCTCTTTTTGAATGTATAGTTGTATTAATCAGTCATGAGTTGCCTGATTTCAAGGGTCCTTGTTTCAAAAGACGGGCTGCACGGTGGCACAGTTGATAGCACTGTGGCCTCACAGCAAGAAGGTTGCTGGTTTGAGCCTCGGCTGGGAGTGAGGTCAAACCAGTAATCTTTCTGTGTGGAGTTAGTTTGTTCTCCCCGTGTTAGCGTGGGTTCTTTCCGGGTACTCCGGCTTCCTCCCACAGTCCAAATACATGCAACTTGGGGATAGGCTGATTGGAGACTCTAAATTGCCCATAGGAATGAGTGTGTTTTTCTATGTGTGTTGGCCCTGTGATGGACTGGCAACCTGTCCAGGGTGTACCCAGCTTCTCGCCCGTTGTCAGCTGGGATTGGCTCCAGTACACCCCCCATTCAGGAAGAACCGGTAGAAAATGGATGGGGGGATGTTTCAAAAGACAACCTTTCCACCAACTCCCATAAGTAAACATTAAATGCTGATATTAGCTTTTAAAATTTGTAAAATTGGCTGGATACATTTATTTTAACATATTTTAGAGATTTACTGTGGTTAGATGAGGGTGCCTAAAAACATCCTTCCTAAATTCATACTGCACCATGCATAAAAAAAAAACATGTAAAACCTTTTTAGACTAGCTGGAAGCTGGAGGGCCCGGCATGTATTTAAAACTATGTAAACTAGTTCCAAATTTGGTAAGGTTGAAAATGCTACACATTCGTTATAGCCTACATCTGCATAACACAGAATCAGAAAAAGCTTCAGCAGTGTTTGAAAACTCAAGGAAATATTCTTGGTACATGGAGTTTTTCTTACAACAACACATGCCTATTTGGCTGAAAAAAAACCCAACAAAAAATAGTAAGATTAAATATGAGAAGAAAAACATCAATTAAATTGGTCCTTTTGAAAGATTTGTAGCATTTTGTGATTCTTTGTTCCATTCAAGGAACATCTGAGTAAAGAATGTTAAGATCTGGTTTGCAGGGGGAAACGGACATAACATAAAATAAAGATGTGCCAGAAGGTGGAGTTTAAGGGATTTTTATTGTCTTAAAAGACAATTGACAACAAAAAAAAAAGCTGCAGCTCTTTTTATATGTGGCACTGATGTGTAGCGTAGCTATTGGTCAGGAGGACAGCGGAGGCCAATCCTAGCCAGGTGACATCAGTGATTTTCATGCTGAATGAGGGAGATCAGGCAGATGAGATTGATGGCAGCTGTAACAAGAGTGTTTGCTTAAATAAACCAGCTGATCTCATTTGAAAGTCACCGATTTGAGTGTACTATACCTCTCACCTGCTAATTACTGGGATAGGCTTTAGTATCCCTGTGCCCCTGAATTGGAAAAAGTGGCTCAGTAAATTACTTATTACAAAAAGCTTATATTTAACTACAATCTTGTGTTTTTTGTTTATTTATTAAAATGTTATGTATTTTAGAAGGGAAAGTAAAAGTCCAATGTGCTTTGTGTGCTCTCCAAGTTCCAGTAGCAGGTCTTAGTATTTGGTGAGTGCCGTTACATTAAAGGTTGCACAACTACCGTAACAAAGAAGTGCTTTATTCTCACCACAATTCCTTTATGTTTTTCTTTTTGTTTGTTTTATTATTTTTCCCATTATATCTAACTCCCTAACTTGTATAAGCTCTTTGTGGAAACTTCTCTGCCACATTAATTCTCTGCCACATTAATTCCCTAAAACTTGGATTTCATGGTTTGCTCTCTTGGAGGCTTTTTGTAATTCACACATGAAAGTGCATGCACAACCTTTAACCACTACATAATTCGTTTGGATGAGTTCAGTTTTACTTTTAGACATACCTCAGTTTCCCTTGTTTTATCTCTAATACTTTGTAGGTGAACAGCAGTTATTTGATTTAACATTGTGATATGTCAGTCAGTCATTTTCTTACCCTCTTAATCCAGTTAAGGGTCACGGGGAAGCTGCACCCAGCAGTGATTCGGGCGAGAGGCAGTGTACACTAGTCCATCACAGGGCAAACAAAGAGAGACTGACAACCATTCACTTTCATTCCTACCTAACATGCATGTCTTTAAACGATGGGAGGAAGCCAGAATACTCGGAGAGAACCCACGCATACACGGGAAGAACATGCAAACTCCAGACAGAAAGGTCGTTCAGACCTCCCCCAAGCCAACTTTCTTACTGGGAGACCACAGTGCTAACCCACTGTGCCACTCTGTAACCCTAATGTGATATGTGTTTTATTTGATGCTATGTACAAAAAAGTTGAATGAAGAAGAATGAATAATTGCTACATATAACTGCTACCTCAAAGCTGGATCGACTCGAGAATGTTTGTTCTTCTTATTTTAAAAATGTGCTTTCTTTGGTCTTATTACAAAATAAAGACAATGCATACCTGGGTAATTGACATAGGTAAATAAATCTGTTGATATTTTAATTGATTTAATTATCTTTGAATTATTAACACCCTAGAGTTATGTGTTTTGTTAATGAAAATTAGTGATGTAGCTCCTGCGATTAGTCTCTCACAAAACATTGTAAACTGTGATACTTTAGAACACATTATTAAATCTAATCCAACTGACTAAACACACAATTACTATAAATAAAATATTATGTTTGGGTGCTATTTATTCTAATCTGAATATGGTTAAATATTAAACTCAAACAAGAAAGGTAGAAATCTTAGTATTCTGAATGAATGAACTTGGCTGAGAATAAACACTTAACACCTTCCAACAAAATGCATTTTAATGTAATAGCTTGTGATCTATCCTGAAAAGTGGTTTTGATTTTTCAACTAAAATGCTTTCAGAATCCACTAGAGTAACAGCCTCCTCCTACAAGTCAGTCAGAAACATTTTGTTTTCAAATCGATGCAACTGTCTAAACTCAAAAACTGGCATATTCAGTGACACGTTTAACTTTTTTTTTAATCAATGAGTGTATTTATTAATTTGTTCTTGTGTTTTATCTTGTAAGGATATAGAATAACAATATATGACTTATTATGTGTCAGTGCAGCCAATCAGAGTACATTTTTCTCATGACAGATGTGACTTCTTGTGCAGTTAGAAGCATACTGCAGTGTCTGACCAGGTCTTTGGTGAAAAATTATTTTAATTGGGAGGAGAGCTTTAATGATTCCTTTAACATTGGAGGTAATAAAATTGGTAGCAAATGAGAGAGATAAATAGCACTAGACCAGCCTTCATGAAGGAGAAGAGATGATATTATCATACTATTCTTCACATCAACATTAAAAAAAATCTGTTTTCAGAGTTGAATTAATAGATCCCTTGAAATGCATGTGAAGATGGGAAAATGAAGGCAAGGCAAGTTTATTTGTATAGCACCTTTCATGTACGAGACAACTCAAAGTGCTTAGTAAATGAAGTTAAGCAGCTATACATAATGTGATAATGATCAACTGTTCTTAGTAATAATAAACTAAGTTTAAAATGAGAACAGAATGAGTTTTAGTTTGGAACGGCTGTAAATTCACTATAGCAAGTCTCACTGACTCGCAGCCAAGCAGGCAGAATCCATTTCCAGCACTGTTGCCTATTTTTCTGTCTCTATGAATTTTTCCTTCCCATGACTGAAAAGATTTTATCAGTGCAAGGTTTTAATGTCATGTGACATGGTCAGAGCTAACTGTAAAAGATGGGCAAACTGTTTTAGGACCACAATAATTCACAAATATGATGACAATTCTGAATAAATCTTATGTTTTCTAGTTCTACCCAATAGCCAAAACTCTTAATACAAATGTTAAAATACACCCCAAAACCAATTTGTGGTTTGCAATTTTCAACGAATGATACCAGATAAATAAACAAGGTCTTCATGTGAATTAAAAAATGAGGATAATTAAGATGATTTAGTACGTGCACCACCAAAAAGTATCCTTGCAATGCAAGGCTAATAAAGGTGAATAGAGTCATAACATGCTTATGAGAATCAGTGAGAAATTTAATCACGTGTAACACACTGATTAACCGCAGAGTTGGATTCTCTGTGTTTAAGTGAATTCCAGCATAGTTCAGTTATTCTTTTCACACAACATAAAACATCATTCTAGCCTCAAAGTGCATTAAAAGGTAAAAATAAATATAAAATGTACAACCTAAATACCCAATTATGGTATAAAAATCCTTTGTATACTGTACTTATATAATTTAAAGAAATGGTACACAACATTTTATGATTAATTCATGATATTTATTTTCCCCACTATTTCTGAGATGAAACATGAGCTTTAAATGCCTGTTTTACTCACCTTTACATTGCCTATATAATAGCTTCATCTATAATTCTCACATTTGGGAAGCAATTACATTTCTGCACTAATCTCATCAGTCAGGGAGACAGCTGTTGTAGTGTTTCATTCTTATCTCTCCTGCCCACTGACGCTTCTTCTCTGTCTTTCTCTCTCCTCCCTTCTCTTCCATCTTCCTCAGGCTGGGTGGCTGGCATATGTGGTGACAGCAAGTCCTTGGCTCCATCTCACACTGACTCTTCCTTTCAGAAGACAGAGTGCCTGCTGACAGTTATCAGAACTGGGTCTGCACAGACTTTACGTTTTCACATTACTCCATCTTACACTGTGTCCTTAACTTGTTGCTCACAGTTACAATTAGTCAATTAAAGTCATCAACTACCTGAACGGGACCAACAGTAAAAATGTGAGTTAGAGATCACAAACGGTCAGCCTATTAATATCTCTTTCAGCTAATCATTTTGTCTGAACTTTTTGCAGCATTATAATTCAAGCACACAATGTTTTAAATTATGCAAAATGGGTTTAAGGACAGAAAACCACAAGGCACAAGATAATCATGTCAGTTCTACGTCCCTCCAAAGTCTCACTCTAAAAAAGAAAGAGTAACAGAAGTTGCATTACCTTTGTGCACTGAGCAAAATCTGTTGTGGTTCTTTTCTCTATCCAGAGGACCATTTTTTGGCAATGTGTTGTCCAGCTTATAGTATGAGCAGTGTGTGAGCCATGTTTATTTTAGATGACGGATGCAATCTACCCCTGTATCAGCTGACGGGTCAATCCATATCTCATTACTCTTTGCAAACAATGTAATCTTGGCTTCAATTCACAGGGCATCACGATAAATTCTGTTGCAATGACATCATGCATCACTTTTTTGGTGGTGCACATCTACATCACAGTTAACCAGAAAATATGTCAAATCGTTTTTTCCCCCTGGAATGAAACAACTTTGAGTTTAATACTATTTCACTCCCTTATATATTTACTATTCATTTTCATCTCATTCTCTACCCCTGAAATCTTGTTCCTCTCCCTCTCCCTTTGCTATTATTCACTTTTTTTCCAGGGCAGCTCTGAAGCAGGCTTTGCTCGTGTGATTTACTTTCTATTAGGGGATTAAAAATCAATTATGCAGGAAGCCATGCGTAGGCGTGATTATAGCTGTGCATGACGGCACCATTCATCACAGAACCACTCATCTCTACAGCCGTTAGTTACACAACACACACAACAGGACAGCCATCCTTTACCATGAACTCTGCCCTCATCTTTTAAATGTTGTAAATAGAGTGGGTTTAACATATTTTTAAGATGAATGACTGGCCTACTTTTGGAGTACAAAGAAAAAAAAAAGAAAAAAAAAACAGATAGAAAGATGTCCAAAATCATCGTGTGGCCATTTATCAGCATGATAAAATTCTTTGTAAACTTTAAGATAATTTATTTATTCAGCCTACATTTAAGACCATATTTTAATACCGATGCAGCTGTTTGCCTTTTTACCAGAGAGTCAGATAATGTGGACCTAACTACATCATCATTAAAAAAAACAAATAAGAAAAAAAATCTATTCGATCTATCAAGTCAGAAGATAAGAGCAGGCAACAGATACAAAGATACTTTTCCTGCCTTATATCCAAAAACAGTTTTCATCTGATCCATCATTTCTAGTAAGCATTCTGTTTCCTTTACCACCAAACACACAGCAGGATAAATGCTGCTCTAACATCCATCAATGTGCTGACGTGTACATTTTTACTAACAAATGACCCAATATGGAAGTATTTACCATGTC
The DNA here is from genome assembly GCA_037177535.1 of Pseudomugil gertrudae. Taxonomy (NCBI): domain Eukaryota; kingdom Metazoa; phylum Chordata; class Actinopteri; order Atheriniformes; family Pseudomugilidae; genus Pseudomugil; species Pseudomugil gertrudae. The sequence continues at coordinate 11,111,142 of JBAMHV010000008.1, forward strand.
TACTTCACTTACTTCTGATAATTTGCTGCATACTTTTAGGGGCTTTAGGAAGTTGTGTGATTGATATACGCATTTTAAGGGAGATCTAAAATTAGTGGTATAGCCTACATGATCATATTTGTACCAGACTGGGCCAAAATCGCAGGGTCATTTTTAGTCCCAGTCCGCACTTGTTGATAGACTCCATTAATTGTTTGTGAAGCATTTTGAGAGGGGTGTTAGCTGGAATGAGCCGCACTGAAACAGTCTGACAGGTCTACATGAGACTGTGACACTATTTTACGTCAATGTGTGGCAAAGTCTATTATTGCTTATAGTGGCACATTTGACATTCTGAATGTAATAAGGTAAGACTTTCTTTAAACATGTCAGTTTAAAATTACCAGCAATAATTTATACCACACCAGCGGACCTAGAGGACCCTCTACTGTATTTGCTACTGGTAGGGTGAAGATAAGAGAGGTGCAAGTATGGATTATTTTGTACCATGTCATTTCTTTTTTTAGTTTTTCTTAATCATCTACCAACATTTTAACACAGATACCTGTAGTTTTAGCAGAATCTAGTTACATTCAGACAGAACTAGAGTCAGTGTTTGGATCTCTGCCTCACTGCTTGATGGGCTTGATGCACATGCACACTGGCATTCTGACACTTTTACCTATTCATGCCTATAACAGTCCCGGCTTGCGGAGAATGGCACGTCTGTTGTTTCTGAAAGGTTCAAAGATAATTTACCTGGATTAGAGGAGCCATCTGTGCCTGCCATTCCAGATTGCTACTGAGGTGTCTCAATAAATACTGAGCAGGCTGCATGGCAGGCACTGCAACAGAAAAGCACTGGTTTGCTCTAAATAGAGGTTTATTGTCCCCTTTTACATGATTATTACTGTGTGCTCATTGTTGAGATCCAAAGATCTCTGTTTATTACTGGTTCTTAGCAAGCATAGTCTTTATATGATCTTCAACACAATGAAGTAAACGACTTTGGGCCAAATCTACTAAAGGTTTGTGTGTACTAAAATGTGTGCAAACTCATTGCTCACACTAAAAACAGTACAAACTGATCTACCAACAGTGAGCAATAGGATTAGCGTCTTTCAAAGGTGCAAAATTGCACATCCATCTCCAGATAGTACCTTTGCCTCAATGAATATGTAAATTGGAGCGTTCACAGGCAATTTTGCGTGTGGTGGGAGGAGAACATGTAAATATATGATTTTAGCACACACAAAGTGATTTATCAATCCCGAAAGTGATTTTTCTGATAGAAACTGCATCTATATTTAACACATGTCAAAAGGACGTGCAAACGGTTTGTATGCGTAATTGCGCACACATGCTGCAGTGATTGTTGCAAGAGGAAGACAGGAATCATCAAAGAACCCCTTACACACCCCTTCCTCCTTACACCTGTTCTCACCCAGACCACTGCCGGAGAGAGAGACCAGGTACCTGCTGCATAACATCGCCAAGCAACATGGGCTGGAGCATGATGCTAGGTGGGATGAGAACGGTGGCCCACCCCCATGTATGGAGCAAACAAGTGCACCGGGGGTGCAGAGACGCAACAGACTCATTCATAGTCTTTTCAATTTGTATTTATAAAGCAAGAAAGACACCTTGATTAAAAATGACTGATGAACTGTAGAACATTTCAAAGTTAAGCAAATCAAGATTTATTGGGTAAAAAAAAATATAATCTGGCTGTTCCTAAATCATATACACATTAAATGACATGTGCACAAAAACATATCAAATTACTTT